>JAJUPC010000507.1:0-249178 GCA_023614405.1 Avena insularis | reverse complement strand
ATTGCATGTCTGTCTTATGTTAAACAAACTGGCTATGGATCCATAATTCTAGTGTGATCGCATGTCTGTTTTTTTCATGAACCACACATGATCCAACTTGTTGTCATTGTATGGGCTCTGCTCTTTTTCATGAACTAACTAGAGCTCGGCTTGCATGTGTTCTAGACAAACCACATGATCTACCTAGTCTCATTGTATTTCTTGTTCTATAAACAAACCACACATGGATTCACCGAGGTGATCAGACAACCGTTCTTTTCACGAACCACACACATGGATTCACCTGTCATTACATGTCTGCTTCTTTTCATGAACTACACATGGATCCTCCTATGTGATTGTATGTCTGTTCTTTCTATGAACCACAACTAGAGTCATTGTATATGTGTTCCTTCCAATAAACCACACATGGATCCACCAAGGTCATTGGGATGTCTTTTTCTTCTCACGAACCACACCTAGTGTGATTGTTTATTCTGTTTCCTCTAAACAAACCACACATGGATCCACCCGTGTTATTGCATGTGTTCTTCTCATGAACCACACCCGCAGATTGCATGTCTGTCCTCTAAACAAACCACACATGGATCAAATCTGTCATTGTACGTGTTCTTATCATGAACCACAACCAAGTCATTGCATGTCTGCTCCTCTAAATAAACCACACATGGATCCACCCAAAGGTCATTGCATGTCTGTTCTTTTCAGAACCACACATGGATCCACTAGTGTCATTGTATGTGTTCTTTCATGAACCACAACTAGAAGTCATTGCATGTATGTTCTTCTAAAACAAACCCACATGGATCCACCCAATTTGCTTTCATTAAAAATGTCTGCTCTCTAAAACAAACCACACAGGATCATACTCTAGAGTCACAGAAGCATGTTCTGCTTCTCATGAACCACACATGGATCCACCTCAAGGTCATCGCATGTGTTCTTTTCATGAACCACAACTAGTGTCATCATACGTCTGCCTTCCGAACAAACCACATGGATCCACCCAAAGAAGGTTGCATGGCTGTTCCTTCAAATGTCCAATATTGATCCAATTTTAGTGATTGGTGACATTTGTTCTTTCTATGAACCACATGTAATCCACCCAGGAATGTTGCATGTTCTTTTCTTTTCATGAACCACAACTAGAGTCATTTGTCCGTTTTTCTAAACAAACCACATGGTTCCACCTGAAGGTCATTGTAACTGCTCCTCTAAATTAGTCCACATGGATCCACCTAGTGTGATCGGTAAGTCCGTTTCTTTTCACAAACCACATATGGATCCACCAAAGAGTCATTGCATATATGTTCTTTCATGAACCACAACTAGAGTCGTCGCTGTATGTCCGTTCTTCTAAAACAAACCACACATGGATCCACCCAGATCATTGCATGTCTCCGTTTTTTCAATAAAACCACACATGGATCCACTAGTCATTGCATGTGTGTTCTTTCATGAACAAACAACTAGTGTCACTGCATGTGTGTTCTTCTAAACAAACCACACATGGATCCACCCTGTCATTGCATGTGTCTCCAAACAAACCAATATTGATCCACCTAGTGATTTTGCATGTCTGTTCTTTTCACAAATCACACATGGATCCACCTGTCATTGTACGTGTGTTCTTTTCAAGCCACAATCATTTACTGCATGTCCTGCTCTTCCAAACAACCATACATTGATCCACCTGTCATTGCATGTTTGTTCCTTCAAACAAAGTCCAATACGGATCCACCTAGTGTGATTGTAGCTGTTCGTTTTTCATGTGAACCATGATCCACCTAGGATTGCATGTCGCTCTTTCACAAACTACACAGTGAACCATGCCCAAGGTCATTGCATGTATGTCTTCTAAACAAACCAAACACTTGATCCACTAGCACACAGATGTGTGTTCTTTCATGAACCACAACTAGAGCTTTTACGTTTGTTCTTCTAAACAAACCACACATGGATCCACCCCAAGGTCATTGCATGTATGTTCCTCTAAACAAACCACACATGGATCCATCGAGGGGATTGCATGTTTGTTCTTTTTCACAAACCACACATGGATCCACCAAAGGTTGGGTCAGATGTTTTTTCATGAACCACAACTAGAGTCAATGTGTGGATCATCTAAACAAAACCACATGGATCCACCCAAAGGTCATTGCATGTCCTGTTTATTCCATGAACCACATGGATCCACCCGTAGCCATGCATGTGTGTTATTTCACAACCACAATTCAGAGTCATCAGATGTGTTCTTCTTAAACAAACCACATTGATCCACCTAGTGTCATTGCATGGTCTGTTTTCTAAACAAACCATGCATGGATCCACCCAAAGAAGCCATCAGATGTCTGTTTCCAAACAAACCACACATGGATCCACCTGTCATGGCATGTGTTTTTTTATGAACCACATGTCCACTGTCATTGCATGTGTGTTCTTCAGAACCACAACTAGAGTCATTGCATAACCGTTTCTTCTAAAACAAACCACACAGGATCCACCTTGTGTCATCAGATGTATGTTCTCTAAACAAACCACACATGGATCCACCCAAAGGCCATTGTGGTCTGCTCCTCTAAACAAACCACACATGGATTCACCCCTAGTGTGGACTGTGTTTGTTCTTTTCATGAACCACACGGATCCACCAGCAGCTGTACGTGTTCTTCATGAACCACAACTGCCTGCTGTACGTCCGTTCTTCCAAACAAACCACACATTGATCCAAGCACCCAAAGGTCACAGAATGTCCGTTCTCTAAAACAAACCACACATGGATCCACCTAGTGTGATTGCATGTTCCGTTCTTTCAAGGAACCACACAGGATCCACCTAGTGTGTGATCGTATGTCCGTTTCTTTTCACAAAACCGCGCGGAAACTACGCCGCGTCATTGTGGCTGTATGTTCTTCTAAACAACCAAACACGGATCCACCAATATCAGATGTGTGTTCTTTCATGAACCACAGCTGGGAGTCATTGCATGTTTGTTCTTCTAAATAAACCACACATGGATCCACCCAGTTGTCATTGCATGTATGTTCCTCTAAACAACCACACATGGATCCACCTAGTGATCGCATGTTGTTCTTTTCACAAACCACACATGGATCCACCAGTGTCATTGTACATGTTTTTTTCATGAAACCACAATTAGAGCTTCAATGCATGTGTGTTCTTCTAAACAAACAACACATGGATCCACCCAGTGTCATTGCATGTTCCTGTTTCTATTCATGAACCACACATGGATCCAGTCAAAGGTCAATGCATGTGTGTGTTCTTTTCATGAACCACAACTAGAGTCATTGCATGTGGTAAGTTCTTTCTTAAAATGTCAAAACCACACATTGATCCAGCACCCAGTGTCATTGCATGTCTCTGTTCTCTAAACAAACCATGATGGATCCACCCAAAGGTCATCAGACATGTCCTGTTCTCTCCAAAACAAACCACACATGGATCCAATTTGAAGGTCATCAGCATGTGGTAGTTCTTTTTCATGAACCACACATGGATCCACCAAGCACATTGCATGTGTGTTCTTTCATGAACCACAACTAGAGTCATTGCATGTCTCGTTTCTTCTAAAACAAAACCACACATGGATCCACACCTAGTGTCATTGCATGTATGTTCTTCTAAACAAACCACACATGGATCGTAATCTCCAAAGGCCATCAGACATGTCTGCTACCTCTAAATGAAAACCACACATTACGATCCACCTAGTATGATTGCAAGGTTGTTCTTTCATGAACCATACATGGATCCACCAGTTGTCATTGCATGTGTGTTCTTTTCCTCATGAATCCACCAACTAGAGTCATTGCATGTGTTCTTCTAAACAAAACCACACATGGATCCACCTAGTGTGATCAGCATGTCTGCTCCTCTAACAAACCACACATATGGATCCACACCTAGTGTGATCGCATGTCCTCGTTTCTTTTCACAAACTACACACACATGGGTCTCACCAGTGCTCAGTTGCATGTGTGTTCTTTTCTATGAACCACAACTAGAGTCAATGTGATCTCAGGTGTTCTTTTTGAAATAAATCCACACATGGATCTGCACCTAGTGTGATTGCATGTTCACTCTTTTCACAAACCACACGTGGATCCACTAGTGTCATTGCATGTGTGTTCTTTTTCATGAACAACAACTAGTGTCATTGCATGTGTATTCTTCTAAACAAACCACACAGCTAGATCCACCCGTGTCATTGCATGTATGAAACTCCTCCAAACAAACCACACATGGATCCACCTAGTGTGTGATTGGTGATGTCTGCTTTCTTTTCACAAATGGCACAAGCATGGGATCCACTCAAAGAACACATTGCATGTGTGTTCCTTTTCAAGAACTCACACCAGAGCTCATTGCATGTTCTGTTCTTTCCAAACAAAACCACACATTGATCCACCAAGTGTCATTGCATGTTTGTTCCTCTAAACAAACCACACATGGATCCACCTAGTGTGATTGCATGTCTGTCTCTTTCATGAATCCATTATGGATCCACCTTAGTGGATTGTGACAACCGTTTCTTTTCTACAAACCACACATGGAACCACAAACAGTGTCATTGCATGTATGTTCTTCTTAAACAAACCAAACACGGATCCACCAGCAATATCGGCTGCATGTGTTCTTTTTCATGAACCACAACTAGACATCATTGCATAAGTTTGTTCTTCTAAACAAACCACACATGGATCCACCCAAAGGTCATTGCATGTATGTTCCTCTAAAACAAACCACACATTATGATCCACCTAGTGTGATTTGCATGTTTGTTCTTTTCACAAACTGCCACACATGGATCCACTCCCAAAGGTGTCATTGCATGTGTGTTTTTTTTTTTCATGAACCATACAACTAGAGTCACGTAATGAAGATCATCTAATCAAACCACACATGGATCCACCCAAAGCGTTGTCATTGTGATGTTCCTGTTTCTATTCATGAACCACACATGGATCCACCAAGGTCATTGCATGTGTGTTCTTTCATGAACCACAACTAGAGTCATTGCATGTATGTTCTTCTAAACAAATCCACACATTGATCCACCTAGTGTCAGCTGCAGCTGTTCTGTTCTTCTAAACAAACCACAGATGGATCCTACCCAAAGTTGTCATCAGCATGTCTGTTCCTCCCAAAACAAACCACACATGGATCCACCCCAAATAAAAGGTCATTGCATGTGTGTTCTTTTCATGAACCACATGGATCCACCAGTGTGTCATTGCATGTGTGTTCTTTCATGAACCACAACTAGAGTCATTGCATGTGTCTTCTTCTAAAATAAACCACACATTGATCAGTAACGCAAAGTGGTCATTGCATGTCCGTTTCTTCTAAATGAAAACCACAGATGGATCCACCCAAGGTCATCGTGCATGTTCTCAACTCGTTCTTCTCCCAAACAAACCACATACATGGATCCACCTATGTCATACAATGCATGTGTGTTCTTTCATGAACCACACATGGATCCACCAGTGTCATTGCATGTGCGTGTTCTTCTTCATGAACCACAATCGCTAGAGTCATTGCAGTCTGTTCTAAACAAACCACACATGGATCTCACCCAAGGTAACATCAAGCATGTATGTTCTTCTAAACAAACCACACATGGATCGGACCCAAAGTGCCATTGCATATCTGTTCTTCTAAACAAACCACACATGGATCCACCTAGTGGGATTGCAAGGTTGTTCTTTTTCATGAACCATACATGGATCCACCGAAAAGGTCATTGCATACGTGTAAGTTCTTCTCATGAAACCCTGTCAACTAGAGTCATTGCATGTGTGTTCTTCTCTAAATGAAAACCAGTTGCATGGATCCACCTAGTGTGATTGCAATGTCTGTTCCTCTAACAAACCACATATGGATCCAGAATTCCAGTGTGATCGCAGACATGTCCGTTTTTTCACAAACCACATGGATCCACCTAGGAAGTCATTAGATGTCTATTTTTTCATGAACCACACATGGATCCACCCCATTTACGTGTCATTGCATGTCTGCTCTTTTCATGAACCACATGATCCACCTGAGTCATTGCATTGATGTGTTCCTTCCACAAACCACATATGGCTCCACCCAGTGTCATTGCATGTATGTTCTTTCCTCATGAACCACACCCAAAGTCAGGATTGCATGTCTGTCTTCTAAACAAACCCCACATGGATCCACCCAAAGGTCATTGCATGTGTGTTGTTCTCTATGAACCACAACCAAGCATCCAAGTCATTGCATGTAATGTTCCTTCTCACAAACCACACAAGGATCCACTCAAAGGTCATTGCATGTGTGTTCTTTCTCATGAACCACACCCAAAGTGTCATCAGTGCACGTCCTGTTCCTCTAAAACAAAACCACACATGGATCCACCCTAGTGTGATTGCATGTCTCGTTTCTTTTCACAAACCACACAAAAGGGAACCAGTACCAGCTCTAGGTCATTGCATGTATGTTCTTCTAAACAAACCAAACACTTGATCCACCAGTGGTCATTGCATGTGTGTTCTTTTCATGAACCACAACCAGAGTCATTGCATGTTTGTTCTTCTAAACAAAACCACACATGGATCCCACCCAGTAGTGTCATTGCATGTATGTTCCTCTAAACAAACCACACATGGATCCACTCTAGTGTGATTGCATGTTTGTTCTTTTTCACAAACCACACATGGATCCACCCAAAGGTATTACTGCATGTTTTTTTTTTCATGAACCACAATCTAGAGTCAAATGCATGTGTGATCATCTCAAACAAAACCACACATGGATCCACCCAGTGTCATTGCATGTCTGTTCTATTCATGAACCACACATGGATCCACCAAGTGTCATTGCATGTGTGTTATTTTCATGAACCACAACTAGAGCCACCATTTATTTGCATGTGTGTTCTTCTAAATGAAACCACACATTGATCCACCTAGTGTCACAGCTTGCATACGTCTGCTTCTTCTAAACAAACCACGTGATGGATCTGCACCCAAAGTGTCATTTGCATGTCTCTGTTTTCTCCAAACAAAACCACACATGGATCCACCCAGTGTCATGGCATGTGTTTTATTTTCAAGGAACCACACATGCATCCACCAAAGTTGTCATTGCATGTGTGTTCTTTCATAGAACCACAACTAGAGTCATTGCATGTCTGTTCTTCTAAACAAAACCCACAGTGATGGATCCACCTTGTGTCATTGCATGTATGTTCTTCTAAACAAACTGTACACATGGATCCACCCAGTGCCATTGCATGTCACTGTTCCTCTAAACAAACCACACATGGATCCACCTAGTATTGCACACGATGTTTGTTCTTTTCTATGAACCATACATGGATCCACCTAGTGTCATTGCATGTGTGTTCTTCTCCCTTTATGAACCACCAACTTACAGCCATTGCATGTCTGTTACCTTCCAAACAAACCACACACATTGATCCACCCAGTGTCAATGCATGTCTGTTCTTCTAAACAAACCACACATGGATCCACCTAGTGCATGTCTGCTTTTTCATGAACCACATGGATCCACTCCAAAGTGTGATTGTAATGTTCTGTTCTTTCACAAACCACACATGGAACCACAGCTATTGGTCATTGCATGTATGTTCTTCTAAACAAACCAAACACGGATCCACTCAGTCAGGTTGGCCATGTGTGTTCTTCATGAACTACGCTTCGGAGTCATTGCATGTTTGTTCTTCTAAACAAACCACATGGCTGATCCACCCAGTGCAATTGTAAGATGTCTCAATGTTCCCTTCCTCAAACAAACCATGCCATACATGGATCCACCTAGTGTGATTGCATGTTTCGTTCTTTTCACAAACCACACATGGATCCACCCAAAGAGTCATTGCATGTGTGTTCTTTTTTCATGAACCACACATGGATCCACTCCTGCTGTCATTGCATGTGTGTTCTTTCATGAACCACAACTCAGAGTCATCAGACATGTCCTGTTTTCCTCTAAACAAACCACATGATGGATCCACCTAGTACCCATGTCATTGCATGTCCTGCGTTCTTCTAAACAAACCACACATGGATCCTGTTCCCAAAGTGCCATTGCATGTCTCGTGCTCTCTCAACAAACCACATTGTTGATGGATCCACCTAGTGTGATCATAGTGGTTGTTCTTTTCATGAACTATACATGGATCCACCAGTGTCATTGCATGTGTGTTCTTTCATGAACCACAACTAGAGTCATTGCATGTGTGTCCTTCTAAACAAAACCACACATGGATCCACCTAGTGTGATCAGCATGTCTGCTCCTTCTAACAAAACCACATATGGATCCACCCTGTGGCTTCTAGTGTGATCGCATGTCTGTTCTTTCACAAACCACACATGGGTCCAATTAAAGTTGTCATCAAGATGTGTGTTCTTTCATGAACCACAACTAGAGTCAATGCATCTGTGTTCTTTCTTGAACAAACCACACATGGATCCACCTAGTGTGATTGCATGTCCTGTTTCTTTTCATGCTAAACCACACGTGGATCCACCATAGTGTCATTGCATGTGTGTTCTTTCATGAACAACAACTTGTGTCATTGCATGTGTCGCTCTTCTAAACAAACCACACATGGATCCACCCAGTGTCATCAACAGTGTATGTTCTCCAAACAACCACACATGGATCCACCTAGTGTATTGCATGTCTGTTCTTTTCTATTAAATCACACATGGATCCACCAAGTTCAAAACATTGCATGTGTGTTCTCTTTCAAGAACCACAATCAGAGCCATTGCATGTCTGTTCTTTCCAAACAAAACCACACATTGATCCATACACTCCAGTGTAATTGCATGTTTGTTCTCTAAACAAACTGCCACACATGGATCCACCTTTCCAGTGTGATTGCATGTCTGTTCTTTTCATGAACCTACACATGATCCACCTAGTGTGATTGCATGTCCGTTTCTTTTTCACAAACCACAGGATGGATCTTACCTAGTGTGATCGTATGTCCGTTTCTTTTCATGGAACCTATAGTGCTAGTGTCATTGCATGTTCTCTAAACAAACCAAACACGGATCCACTGAGTATCATTGCATGTGTGTTCTTTTCATGAACCACAATTCAGAGTGATTGCATGTTTGCCTTTATTCTAAACAAAACCACATACATGGATCTCACCCAAGCTGTCATTGCATGTATGTTCCTCTAAACAAAACCATTACATGGATCCCACCTAGCCGTTGTGATTGCATGTATGTTCTTTTTTCACATAAACTACCATGGATCCACCAGTGTCATTGCATGTGTTTTTTCATGAACCACAATCTAGAGTCAATGCATGTGTGATCATCTAAACAAACCACACATGGATCCACCCTAGTGTGATTGCATGTCCTGTTCATCATATTTTCTATAGAACCACACATGATCCACTCTAGTATGTGGATTGCATGTGTGTTCTTTTTTTCTTTCATGAACATGGAACAACTAGAGTCATTGCATGTACAAATGTTCTTCTAAACAAAACCACACATTGATCCAATTCTAGTGTCATTGCATGTTCTGTTCTTCTAAACAAACCTTTAATACAGATGGATCCACCCAAAGGTCATTGTATGTCTCTGTTCTCTCCAAACAAACCACACATGGATCCACCCAAAGGTCATTGCATGTGTGTTCTTTTTCATGAAACCACACATGGATCCACCAGTGTCATTGTGCATGTGCTGTTTTTTCTACGTGAACCACAACTAGATCCACCTGCTGTCATTGCATGTGTTCTTTCTCAAACAAACCATTGATTGTCCACCCAGTGTCATTGCATGTCTGTTCTTCAAACAAACCACATGATGGATCCACCCAAAGCTGTCATTGCATGTCCTGTTTCCTCCAAAACAAACCTACATTTCACATGGATCCACCTAGTGTCATCAGATGCGTGGTCTTTTTCATGAACCACATGGATCCACCAGTGTCATTGCATGTGTTCTTTCTTTTCATGAACCACAACTAGAGTCATTGCATTGGTTCTGTTCTTCTCTAAACAAACCACACATGGATCCACCCAAAGTTGTCATTGCATGTATGTTCTTCTAAACAAACCACACATGGATTCCACCCAAAGCTGCCATTGCATATCTCTGTTCCTCTAAACAAATCCATTACATGCGGATCCACCTTAGTGTGATCTTTTTTCATGAACCAAGGTACATGGATCCACTCAGTGTCATTGCATGTGTGTTCTTCTCATGAATCACACAACTAGAGTCATTGCATGTGTGTTCTAAATGTAAAACCACGGCGAATGGATTGCACACAATCTGCTCCTCTAACAAAACCACATGATGGATCTTACCCAAAGTGTGATTTAAGTCTCCGCATGTTCTATGTTCTTCATGCAAACCACACACATGATCCACCTTAGTGTCATTGTATTGTCTATTCTTTCATGAACCACACATGGGATCCACCACTGCGACGTATTGCATGTCTGTTCTCTTCTCATGAACTACAGCCTAGAGCTGTCATGTGTGTTCTTCCACAAACCACATATGGCTCCACCTAGTGTCACTTTGCATTGTATGTTCTTTCATGAACCACATATGGATCCAATTTAGTGTGATTGCATGTCTGTCCCTTTCAAACAAACCCCACATGGATCCACCAAAGGTCATTGCATGTGTGTTGTTCTTTAAGAACCACAACCAGTGTCATTGCATGTATGTTCTTCTCAGCAAACCACACAAGGATCCACCAGTGTCATTGCATGTGTTCTTCTCATGAACCACACTTCAGTGTCATTGTATGTCTTGTTCTCCTTCTAAACAAACCTGGCCACATGGATCCACACCTAGTGTGATTGCATGTCTCGTTTCCTTTTCACAAACCAAACATGGATCCACCTAGTGTCATTGCACATGTCTCTGTTTCTTCTAAACAAACCAAATGGATCCACTCAAAGGCGGTCATTGCATGTGTAAGTTCTTTTCATGAACCACAACTAGAGTCATTGCATGTCTGTTTCTTCTAAACAAACCACACATGGATCCACCCAAAGGTCATTGCATGTATGTTCCTCTAAACAAACCACATGGATCCAATGAGTGTGTCATTGCATGTTTGTTCTTTCTACAAACCACATGGATCCACCCAAAGGTGTCATTGACATGTTTTTTTTCATGAACCACAACTAGAGTCAATGCTGTGTACTACTCATCTAAACAAACACACATGGATCCACTCTACCCAAAGTGTCATTGTATGTCTGTTTGTTCATGAACCACACATGGATCCACCAAAGTGTCATTGCATGTAAGTCTGTTATTTTCATGAACCACATGGATCCACTAGAGTCATTGCATGTGTGTTCTTCTAAACAAACCACACATTGATCCACCTTTAGTGTCTATTGTATGTCTGTTCTTCTAAACAAACCACGTATGGATCCACCCAGTGTCATTGCATGTCTGCTCCTCTTCCAAACAAACCACACATGGATCCACCCAAAGTTGTCATGGCATGTGTTCTTTCATGAAGAACCACAATATGCATCCACCAAGCTGTCATTGCATGTGTTCTTTTTCATGAACCACAACTAGAGTCATTGTATGTCTGTTCTTCTAAACAAACCACACACATGGATCCACCTGTGTCATTGCATGTTCTGTTCTTTCTAAACACAACCACACATGGATCCAGCCAGTGTCGTTACTTGCATCCTGTTCTTTTCATGAACTACAACTAGAGTTTTTTAAACAAACTCACACATGGATCACCCCAAGGCTTTCTATTGTACAGTCCTGTTCTTTCTAAACAAAACCACACATGGATCCACCTAGTGTGATTGCAAGTTTGTTCTTTTTCATGAACCATACATGGATCCACCATTGTGTCACTGTGATGTGTTCTTCTCAACTGAATCACATAACAGAGTCATTGCACGTTGTTCTGTCTTCCTAAACAAACCACACATTGATCCACCCTATGTCATTGCATGTTCTGTTCTCTAAACAAACCACACATGGATCCACCTAGTGTGATTGTACGTCTGTTCTTTTCTAAGCAAACCACACATGGATCCACCTAGTGTGATTGCATTGTCTGTTCTTTTCACAAACCACACATGGAACCACAGCCAAGTGTCATTGCATGTACAAGTTCTTTCTAAACAAAACCAAACACGGATCCACCAAAGGTTAATTGCATGTGTGTTCTTCTAAATAAAACCATTGCCATGAATCCACAGCTAGAGTCATTGCATGTTTGTTCTTCAAACAAATCCACACATTACGGATCCACCCCAGTGTCATTGCATGTATGTCTTTCATAAACAAATTCACACATGGATCCACCTTAGTGTGATTGCATGTTTGTTTTTTCTACAAACCACACATGGATCCAACAGTGTCATTAGTATGTGTTTTTTTTCATGAACCACAATCCACCCTAGAGCTTCAATGCATGTGTGATTCATTCAGAAACAAACCACACATGGATCCACCCAGTGTCATTGCATGTCTGTTCGATTCATGAACCACTACATGGATCCACCAGTGCTCACTTGCATGTGTTCTTTTCATGAACCACACAACTAGAGTCATTGCATGTGCTGTTCTCTCTAAACAAAACCACACATTGATCCACCTTAGTGCTTGATCGCATTGCATGGTCTCTGCTCTTTCTAAACAAACCACGATGGATCCACCCAAAGTGTCATTGCATGTCTGTTTTCCAAACAACCACATGGATCCACCCAGTGTCATTGGTATGTGTGTTCTTTTCATGAACTACTACATGGATCCACCTAGTGTGAAATTGCATGTGTGTTCTTTTCATGAATTACACAACTAGAGTCATTGCATGTCCTGTTTCTTCTAAAACAAACCACTTACATGGATCCACCAAAGGTCATTGCATGTATGTTCTTCTTAAACAAACCACACGATCGTACCCTAGTGATTGCATGTCTCGTTCCTCTAAACAAACCACATGGATATCCACCTAGGATTGGTGTAGGTTGTTCTTTCTACAACCATACATGGATCCACCAGTTGTCATTGCATGTGTGTTCTTCTCATGAACCACAACTAGAGTCATTGCATGTGTCTTCTTCTAAACAAACCACACACACATGGATCCACCTTAGTGTGATTGCATGTCTGTTCCTCTAACAAACCACATATGGATTCAGGGATCAGTAGATGTTCTGTTTTTCACAAATCACATGGGGTCCACCCAATGTCATTGCATGTGTGTTTCTTTCATGAACCACATGGATTCAGGAGTCAATGCATGTATGTATGTTCCTTGAACAAACCACATGGATCCACCTTAGTGTGATCAAGCATGTCTGTTCTTTCACAAACCACACGTGGACTTCCACGTTAGTGTCATTGCATGTGTTCTTTTCATGAACAAATAACTAGTGTCAATAATATTGCATGTGTTCTTCTAAACAAAACCATACACATGGATCCACCCATGTCATTGCATGTATGTTCCTCCAAACAAACCACACATGGATCCACCTAGTGTGATTGCATGTCTGTTTTTTTCACAAATCAACACATGGATCCACCTGGGTCATTGCATGTGTCCGTTCTTTTCAAGAACCACACTAGAGCCATTGCATGTCCTGTTCTTCCAAACATGAACCACACATTGATCCAATCCGTGTCATTGGCATGTAAATTGTTCCTTCAAACAAACTACATATGGATCCAGCACCTAGTGTAGATTGCAGATGTCTGCTTCTTTCATGAACCACATGATCCACCTAGGTGTGATCGCATGTCTGTTCTTTCTAAACAAACCACACATGGAACCACAAACAGTGTCATTGCATGTATGTTCTTCTAAACAAACCAAACAGTAGGATCCACTCAGCAAGTCATTGCATGTGTGTTCTTTTCATGAACCACAACTAGAGTCATTCACATGTTTGTTATTCTAAACAAACCACACATGGATCCACCACCAGTGTCATTGCATGTATGTTCCTCTAAACAAACCACACACATGGATCCACCTAAAGGTGATTGCATTGGCGTTGTTCTTTTCACAAACCACACATGGATCCACCTGAAGGTCATTGCATGTGTGCTTTTTTCATGAACCACAACTAGAGTCAATGCATGTGTGATCATCTAAACAAACCACACATGGACCTACTCTAGGTCATTGTATAAGCCTGTTTCAAAACAAACCACATGGATCCACCCAGTGTCATTGCATGTCCTGTTTCTATTCATGAACCACACATGGATCCACCAGTGTCATTGCATGTGTTCTTTTCATGAACCACAACTTCAGAGTCATTGCATGTATGAAAAATTCTTCTAAACAAACACACATTGATCCACCTAGTGTCATTGCATGTCTGTTCTTCTAAACAAACCATGTATGGATCCACCCAAAGGTCATTGCATGTCTGCTCCAAACAAACCACACATGGATCCACCCAAAGGTCATTGCATGTGTACAGTTCTTTTTCTATGAACCACACATGGATCCACCCCTAGTGTCATTGCATGTGTGTCTTTTTCATGAACCACAACTAGAGTCATTGCATGTCCGTTTCCTTCTAAACAAACCACACATTGATCCACCCATGTCATCAGATGTCCACAAATTGTTCTCCTCTAAAACAAAACCATGTATGGATCCACCCAGTTGTCATTGCATGTATACAAGCCTGTTCCTCCAAACAAAACCACACATGGATCCACCCAAAGGTCATTGCATGTGTGTTCTTTTTCATGAACCATGACATGGATCCAATTAGTGTCATTGCATGTGTGTTCTTTCATGAACCACAACTAGAGTCATTGCATGTCCTGTTTCTTCTAAACAAACCACACATGGATCCACCCAAAGTTGTCATTGCATGTATGTTCTTCTAAACAAAACCACACAGCTTTTGGATCCACTCCAGTGTCATTGCATATCTGTTCTCTAAACAAACCACACATGGATCCACCTAGTGTGATTGCAGTAAGGTTGTTCTTTTCATGAACCATACATGGATCCACCAAAGAAGTCATTGCATGTGTGTTCTTCTCTATGAACCACAACTAGAGTCATTGCATGTGTGTTCTTCTAAATAAACCACAGATGGATCCACCCTAGTGTGATTGCATGTCTCGTTCCTCTAACAAACCACATATGGATCCAAATCTTAGTGACTGATCGCATGTCTCGTTCTTTTCACAAACCACACATGGATCCACCTAGTGTCATTGTGATGTCTATTCTTTTCATGAAATCCACACATGGATCCAATTTCCAGTGTCGTGATCGCAGAGATGTCCGTTCTTTTCATGAACCACAGCCAGAGTCACTGCATGTGTGTTCCTTCCACAAACCACATATGGCTCCACCAGTGTCATTGTATGTATCTGTTCTTCTCATGAACCACACCAGTGCGTGGATTGGTGGCTGTCATGTTCCTCTAAACAAACCCCACATGGATCCACTGTCAAAGGTCATCAGCATGTGTTGTTCTCATGAACCACAACCTAAAGAAGTCATTGCATGTATGTTCTTCTCTCACAAACCACACAAGGATCCACTCAAGCCATTGCATGTGTGTTCTTCTCATGAACCACAACTCTCCAGTGTCATTGCATGTTCTGTTCTCCAAACAAACCACACATGGATCCACTCCAGTGTGATCATTGCAGATGTCTGCTCTCTTTTCACAAACCACACATGGATCCACCTAGTGTGACTGACGTCTGTTGATTCAACAAACCACATAGGAACCATGTAGCAAGCATGTCATTGGGTGACATGTATGTTCTCTTTCTAACACAAACCAAACATGGATCCAAAGTGTCATTGCATGTGTGTTCTTTCATGAACCACAATCTAGAGTCATTGCATAAAGTTTGTTCTTCTAAACAAACCACACATGGATCCACCCAAAGGTCATTGCATGTATGTTCCTCTTAAACAAACCACACATGGATCCATCCGTAGTGTGATTGCATGTTTGTTCTTTCACAAACCACATGGATCCACCAAAGGTCATTGCATGTTTTTTTCATGAACCACAACTAGAGTCAATGTACGTCTGATCATCTAAACAAACCACACATGGATCCACCCAGTGACACAGATGTCCTGTTTCTATTCATGAACCACACATGGATCCACCAGTTACACAGCATGTGTATTCTTTCTATGAACCACAACTAGAGTCATCAGACAGGTTTTCAAGAAACCACATCGATCCACCTAAAGTCATTGCATGTGTCCGTTCTTCTAAACAAAGTCCATTTATGGATCCACCCAAAGGTCATTGCATGTCTGCTCCTCCAGCAAACAAACCACACATGGATCCACCTCAAAGTGTCATGGTGACATTTTTGTTCTTTTCATGAACCACACATGGATCCACCGCTGTCATTGCATGTGTGTTCTTTTTCATGAACTACACAACTAGAGTCATTGCATGTCTCGTCATCTTCAAACAAACCACACATGGATCCACCTGCAAAGGTCATTGCATTGTAATTCTTTCTAAATTAAAACCACACATGGATCCACTCCAAAGCTCATCAGATGTTCCGTGTCCTCTGCTAAACAAACCATTACATGGATCCATAATTTAGTGTGATTGCAAGTTTGTTCTTTTCATGAATCCACATATGGATCCACCCAGTAGTCATTTGCATGTATTTACTTTCCATGAACCACACCAGAGTCATCAGACGTCCGTTTTCTAAAACAAACCACGCATGGATTCATTCAGTGTCATTGCACATGTGTGTTCTTTCATGAACCACAACTAGAGTCATTGCATTACCGTTCTTCCAAACAAACCACACACACGGATCCCCACCCAAAGTGTCATTGCATGTCTCGTTCTTTCAAACAAACCACACATGGATCCACTAGTGTGATTGCATGTGTGTTCTCTTTTCTATGAACTACAATCTGTATCCATTGTATGTTCAGCTATTCTAAACAAACCACACATGGATCCACCTAGTGTGATTGCATGTTTGTTTTTCTACACAACCACACATGGAACCACATTTTAGTGTGATAATAAGGCATGTATGTTCTTCTAAACAAACCACAACACTTGATCCACCAAAGCAGTCATTGTATGTGTGTTCTTTCTATGAACCACAGCTAGAGTCATTGCATGTTTAAATTCTTCTAAACAAACTCACACATGGATCCACCCAAAGGTCATTGCATGTATGTTCCGTTTCTCCAAACAAACCACACACATGGATCCACCTAGTGTGATTGCATTGTTTGTCTCTTTTCACAAACCACACATGATCCAATTCCAAGAAAAGTCATTGCATGTGTGTTCTTTTCATGAACCACACATGGATCCACCAAAGAGTCATTGTATTGTGTGTAGCTCTCTTTAAACATGAACCACAACTAGATCCACCCAAAGGTCAGCTTGTAATACGTCTGTTTCTTCTAAACAAACCTGACACATGGATCCGCACCCAAAGGTTATCAGCTTGCATGTGTGTTCTTTTCATGGATCATAATTCCAAAGAGCCATTGCATGTCTGTTCCTCTTAAACAAACCACACATGGATCCACCCAGTGTGATTGCATGGTCTGTCCTTCAAACATGAACCACACATGGATCCACCTAGTTGGTCATCATGATCCTGTTCTTCTTTTGAACCACAACCTAGAGCTATTGAATGTGTTGTTCTTCTAAACAAACCATTACGGATCCACCCAAAGGTGATTGCATGTCTGTCTTCAATAAACCACATATGGATCCACCTAGTGTGATCGCATGTTCCGGTTTTCTTTTCACAAAACCACACATGGATCCACTCAAGGTCAGCTTGCATGTGTGTTCTTTTCATGAACCACAACTAGAGAGTCAATGACCAGGGCTGTCTCTGTTTTCAAAACAAACCACACATGGATCCACCCCATGTGATTGCATGTTCTCGTTTCTTTTCACAAACCACACATGGATCCACTGTCAGTGCTCATTGCATGTGTATTCTTTTTCATGAACTAACAATCTGCGTCATTGCATGTGTTCTTCTAAACAAAACTGGCCACATGGATCCACCCTAGTGTCATTGCATGTATGTTCCTCCAAACAACCACACATGGATCCACCTAGTGTTTCATTGGCATGTCTGTTTTCACAAATCAATACATGGATCCACCCAGTTGTTTATCAAGCATGTGTGTTCTTTAAACAGAACCACACAAGGATCCACCTAGAGCTATTGCATGTCCTGTTCTTTTCACCAAACCATGATTGATCCACCTTAGTTGTCAAAGTTGCATGTTCTGTTCTCTAAACAAACCACACATGGATCCACTCTAGTATGTTTGCATGTTCTGTTCTTTTCATGAACCATACAGATGGATTCCACCTAGTGTCATTGCATGTCTGTTCCGTTTTCTAAACAAATTGGACACATGGAACCACAGCTGAGGTGTCATTGACATGTATGTTCTTCTAAACAAACCAAACACGGATCCACCAAAGCTGTCATTGCATGTGTGTTCTTTTTCAGTAGAACCTACAACTAGGAGTCATTGTACGTCTGAGACACTTAAAACAAACCACACATGGATCCACCCCAAAGGTCATTGCATGTATGTTCCTCTAACAACCATTACTAGATCCACCTAGTGTGATTGCATGTTCCGTTCTTTTCACGTAACCACACATGGATCTGCTACCAAGCTTGTCATTGCATGTAAAAGTTCTTTCATGAACCACAACTAGAGTCAATGCATGTCCTGCTCATCTTAAACAAACCACACATGGATCCACCCAGTTGTCATTGCATGTCTGTTCCTCTAAACTATGAACCACACATGGATCCACCACAATTTAGGATTGCACAACTGTAAAATTCTTTCATGAACCAAACATGGATCTCACCCTAGAGTCATTGCATGTATGTTTCTTTCTAACAAACCACACCTTTGAACTGCTCACCTAGTGTCACTGGGCATGTATGTTCGTTTTCTAAACAAACCATTGCATGGATCGGTATCTTTACACAGACATGTGTTCCTTTCAGAACTACACCCAGTGAGTCATTGCATGTCCTGTTTCTTCTAAAACAAACCACACATGGATCCACCTTAAATTCAGTTGTCATTGCATGTGTTCTTTTCATGAACAAAACCACACATGGATCCACCTAGTGTCATTGCATGTGTAAGTTCTTTCTCTATGAACCATTACTAGAGTCATTGCATGTGTGTTCTCTTTAAACAAACCACACATTGGATCCACCTTAGTTGTCATTGCATGTCCGTTCTGGTTCTCTAAACAAACTTGGCTACGATGGAT
The DNA here is from genome assembly GCA_023614405.1 of Avena insularis. Lineage (NCBI taxonomy): Eukaryota > Viridiplantae > Streptophyta > Magnoliopsida > Poales > Poaceae > Avena > Avena insularis. The sequence goes on along the minus strand of JAJUPC010000507.1, from coordinate 229,856 downwards.
CCACCACTCTAGCTGTCATTGCATGTCTTCGTTCTCCAAACAAGGACCACACATGGATCAGACACCTGCTGTACATCAGATGTGTTCTTTTAAACATGAACTACATGATGGATCCACCCAAAGGTCATTGTGTTCTTTCATGAACCACAACTAGAGTCATCAGACTGTATGTCTGTTCTTCTAAACAAACCACACATGGATCCACCCTTAAGTGTGTTTGCATTGTATGTTCTTCTAAACAAACCACATGGATCGGACTGTACCAGTGCCATTGACATTGTCTGCCTTCTCTAAACAAACCACATATATTATTCCACTTAGTGACATCAGGTTGTATTGTCCGTTTTTCATGAACCATACATGGATCCACTCAAAGTCATTGTAGTGGTGACGTGTTCTTTCTTTCACAGAACCACAACTAGAGTCACAGCCATGTGTCATCTTCTAAATGAACCATGATGGATCCAATTCTAGTGTGATTGCATGTCTGCCTTCAATAAACCACATATGGAACCACCTAGTGATCGCATGTCCGTTTCTTTTCACTCTAACCACACATGGATCCACCTAGTAAGTCATTGCATGTCTATTCTTTTCATGGTCCACATGGATCCAATTTACTGTGGATTGATGTCTGCTTTCCTTTTTCATGAACCACAACTAGAGTCATCAGACATGTGTGTTCCTTCCAAACAAACCTACATATATTCTGCACCGCAAAAAGTCATTGTATTGTATGGGTCTTCTCATGAACCACACCCAAGCAGGATCGTGACAAGTCTGTCCTCTAAACAAACTCCCACATTGATCCACCTAGTGTGATTGCATGTGTCCGTTCTTTTCATGAACCACAACCAAAGGTTGCATGTATGTTCTTCTCACAACCCACACAAGGATCCAGCCTGCTGTCAGATGTGTTCTTCATGAACCACACCCAAAGGTCATTGCATGTCACCTCTAAACAACCACACATGGATCCACCTTAGTGTGATTGCAGATGTCCTGCTTCTTTTCAATAAAACCACACATTGAACCACAGCCAAGTTAAGTCATTGCATGTATGTTCTTCTAAACAAACCAAACGTTATTTGGATTCACTAAAGTCATTGTGCCATATGTGTGTTCTTTTCATGAACCACAACTAGAGTCATTGTACATGTTGTTTCTTCTAAAACAAACCACACATGGATCCACCCAGTGTCATTGTATGTATCTTCTTCTCTAAACAAACCACCACATATGATCCATCCTAGTGTGATTGCATGCTCGTTTCTTTTCACAAACCACACATGGATCCACCAGTGTCATTGCATGTGTTTTTTTCATGAACCACAACTAGAGTCAATGCATGTCTATTCTTCTAAACAAACCACACATGGATCCACCCAGCAGTGTCATTGCATGTCCGTGTATCTTCTCTAAATGAACCACATGGATCCACTCCAAGGTCATCATGCAGATGTGTAAGTATATTTTCATGAACCACAAACATGGATCCACCAGAGCTTCATTGCATGTGTGTTCTTCTAAACATGAAACCACATTGATCCACCTAGTGTCATCAGAGATGTCTGTTCTTCTAAACAAACCACAGATGGATCCACCAAGCTGTCATTGCATGTCCTGCTCCTCCAAACAAACCACACATGGATCCACCTAGCTGTCATTGCATGTGTGTTCTTTTCATGAACCACACATGGATCCACTGCTGTCATCAGCATGTGTGTTCTTTTTCATGAACCACAACTAGAGTCAGCTTGCATGTCTACTCCTTTCAGTTAAACAAACCACACATGGATCCAGCCCTAGTGTGAAGTTTGGCCAGTATTACAGTTCTTCTAAACAAACCACATATGGATCCACCCAGTTGCCATTGCATGTCTCTGTTCTCTAAACAAACCACATATGGATCCAAATTTAGTGATTTCGTGTTTGTTCTTTTCATGAACCATACAACATCCACTGTCATTGCATGTGTTCTTCCTCATGAACCACTAACTAGAGTCAACAGACATGTTCTGTTCTTCCAAACAAACCACATGTTGATCCACCCAAAGGTCATTGCATGTTCTGTTCCTCTAAACAAACCACACATGGATCCACCTTAGTGTGATTGCATGGGTGTCGTCTTTCATGAACGCACAACTAGTGTCATTGCATGCACCGGTTTCTAAACAAAACCACACGAACCAGCCTGTCATTAGTACGTATGTTTCTTCAAATGAACCACACATCTGATCCACCAAAGGTTATTGCATGTGTTCTTTTTCATGAACCACAACTAGAGTCATTGCATGTATGTTCTTTCTAAAACAAAACCACACATGGATCCACCCAAGTGTCATTGCATGTCCTGTTCCTCTCCAAACAAATCCACACTACGGATCCACCTAGTGATTGATGGATCAGAACGGTAAGTGTCATTTCAGATGTGTGTTCTTTTCTATGAACCACACATGGATCCACCGTTGTCATTGGCATGTGTGTTCTTTTCATGAACCACTAACTAGAGTCATTGTACGTCTGTTCTTCTCTGTAAACAAACCACACATGGATCCACACCTAAAAAGGTGATTGCATGCATGTTCTTCTAAACAAACCATACATGGATCCACCCAGGCTGTGGATTGCAGAGATGTCCTCCTGTTCCTCTAAACAAAACCACACATGGATCCACCCTAGTGTGATTGCAAGGTCCTGTTCTTTTCATGAACCATACATGGATCCACCTAGTGTCATTGCATGTGTGTTCTTCCTCATGAACCACAACTAGAGTCATTGCATGTGTGTTCCTTTCTAAACAAACCACACATGGATCCACCAAGTGTGGATTGTATGTCTGTTCCTCTCAACAAAACCACACATGGATTCCAGAGTGTGATCGCATGTCTCGTTTCTTCAAAACAAACCACACATGGATCCACCAGTGTCATTGTATGTGCCCTGTTCTTTTCATGAACCACATGTATGGAGTCAATTTGTGTGTATCAAAGTCTATTCTTTCATGGTGGTTCTTTGAACCAACTACATGGAATCCACTCTAGTGTGTCATTGCATGTTGTTCTTTCTTTCACAACCACACATCTGGATCCACCTGAAGTGTCATTGCATGTGTGTTCTTTTCATGAACCACATGGATCCACCCCAGTGTCATTGTATGTGTGTTCTTCTAAACAAACCACACATGGATCCACCTTAGTGGTGTATTGTGCATGTATGTTCCTCCAAACAAACCATGTACATGGATCCACCTAGTGTGATTGCAGCTGTCTGTTTCTTTTCAAACAAACCACACATGGATCCACAGCCTAGTATGTTTGCATGTTCATGTGTTCTTTTTTCTACAACAGAACTAGGATCTAGATCCAAGCACCTGTCATTGCATGTCTGCTCTTTCAAACAAACCACACATGGATCCACCCAAAGTGGTCATTGCATGTCCTGTTCCTTTAAACAAACCACACATGTGATCCACCAGTGTGATTGCACGTCAGTGTTCTTTTCATGAACCATCTTGGAGCTCTATTGTACAACTGGGTTTCTTCTAAACAAAACACACATGGATCCACCAGTTGTCATTGCATGTTCTGTTATTCTAAAACAAACCACATGGATCCACCTAGTGTGATTCAAGCATGTATGTTCTTTCACAAACCACATGGATCCACCAAGCTGTCATTGCATGTGTGTTCTTTTCATGAACCACAACTAGAGTCATTGCATGTCCTGTTCTTCTAAACAAACCACACATGGATCCACCTCCAAAGGTGTCACGTTGACATGTCATGGCGTCCTCTAAAAAAAAACAAAACCACACATGGATCCACCTAGTGTGATTGCATGTTTGTTCTTTTTCAAACCACATGGATCCACCTCAAAGTGTCACTTGACATGTGTTCTTTTCATGAACCACAACTAGAGTCAATGCATGTTCCGTTCATCTAAAATAAAACCAATACATGGATCCACCTTAAAGGTCATTGCACATGTCCTGTTCTTCTAAATGAACCACACATGGATCCACCAGTGTCATTGCATGTGTGTTCTTTTCATGAACCACAACTAGAGTCATTGCATGTATGCTTCTTAAACAAAACCACACATTGATCCACCCAGTGTCATTGCATGTCTGTTCTTCTAAACAAATCACACATGGATCCACCCAGTGTCATTGCATGTCTGCTATTTTCCTCCAAACTAGAGTCATTGCATGTCTTTTTTCTTTTAAACCACACATGGATCCACCCAAAGGTCATTGCATGTGTTCTTTTCATGAACCACACATGGATCCACCAAGGTCATTGCATGTGTGTTTTTCATGAACCACAACTAGAGTCATTGCATGTGTTCTTCTAAACAAACCACACATTGATCCACCAAAGTGTCATTGCATGTCTGTTCTTTTCATGAACCATTAACTTCTGAGTTATTGCATGTCCGTTTTCTAAACAAACCACGATGGATCCACCCAAAGAAGTCACTGCATGTCTCGTTTTCACAAAACCATGTATGGATACAATTTATGTTGCACAACTTCCTCCAAACAAACCACACATGGATCCACCCAGTGTCACGCATGTGTGTTCTTTTCATGAACCACACATGGATCCACCAGTTGTCATTGCATGTGTGTTCTTTTCATGAACCACAACTAGAGTCATTGCATGTCTGTTTCTTCTAAACAAACCACATATGGATCCATCTTAGTGTGATCAGATGTTCATTCTTTTTCATTTAATCCACACAGAATCGTAATTACACAACAATGCCTTCATGAACCACAACCAGGTCATTGTATGTATGTTCTTCTAAACAAACCACACATGGATCCAGTAAATTCCCATGCATTGCATTGTCTGTTCTCTCTAAACAAACCACACATGGATCCACCTAGTGTGATTGTAAGGTTGTTCTTTTCATGAACCACATGGATCCACCAGTGTCATTGCATGTGTGTTCTTTCACAAACCACATTGAACCACAACTAGAGTCATTGCATGTGTGTTCTTCTAAACAAACCACGATGGATCCACCTAGTGTATGCAATGTTGCACAACTGCTCCTCTAACAAACCACATATGGAATCTCACCCAGAGTGATCGCATGTCTGTTCTTTTCACAAACCACACATGGATCCACCTAGTGTCATTGCATGTCTATCTTTTCATGAACCACACATGGATCCACCTGTCATTGCATGTGTTTCTTTTCATGAACCACGTCCAGAGTCATTGCATGTTTGTTCCTTCCAAAACCACATATGGCTCCACCAGTGTCATTGCATGTATGTTCTTCTCATGAACCACAATTCCACCCAGCAGGATTGCATGTCTATTCCTCTAAACAAACCACACATGATCCACCAAGTTCATTGCATGTGTGTTGTTCTCATGAACCACAACCAAGTCATTGCATGTATGTTCAGACAACTGTTCTCACAAACCACACAAGGATCCACCAGTCATTGCATGTGTGTTCTTCTCATGAACCACACAAAGGTCATTGCATGTCTGCTCTTCTAAACAAACCACACATGGATCCACCTAGTGTAATTGCATGTCTGCTCTTTCACAAACCACACATGGATCCACAGCCCATGTCATTGCATGTATGTTCTTTTAAACAAACCAAACACGGATCCACCAGTGTCATTGCATGTGTGTTCTTTCATGAACCACAACTAGAGTCATTGCATGTCCTGTTCTTCTAAACAAACCACACATGGATCCACCCAAGTCATTGCATGTATGTTTTTCACAAACCACATGATCCACGTAGTGTCATTGCATGTGTGTTCTTTTCATGAACCACAACTTGAGTCATTGCATGTTTTTTTTCATAAACCACACATGTGGATCTAGAGTCAATGCATGTGATCATCTAAACAAACCACACATGGATCCACCCAGTGCATTGCATGTCTGTTTTCATGAACCACACATGGATCCACCAAAGGTCATTGCATGTGTGTTCTTTTCATGAACCACAACTAGAGTCATTGCATGTGTTCTTCTAAACAAACCACACATGGATCCACCTAGTGTCATTGCATGTCCGTTCCTCTAAACAAAACCACACATGGATCCACCCAGTGGTCATCGCATGTCTGTTCTTCCAAACAAACCACTTTTTTCATGAACCACATGGATCCACCAGTGTCATTGCATGTGTGTTCTTTTCATGAACCACAACTAGAGTCATTGCATGTCCGTTTTCCAAACAAACCACACATGGATCCACCGTCATTGTGCCGCATGTTCTTCTAAACAAACCACACATGGATCCAAAGTGCCATTGCATGTCCTGTTCCTCTAAACAAACCACACATGGATCCACCTAGTGTGATTGCAAGTTTGTTCTTTCATGAACCATACATGGATCCACATTGCATGTGTGTTCTTCTCATGAACCACAACTACAAATTCATTGCATGTGTTTTTCCAAACAAACCACACATTGATCCACCTATGTCATTGCATGTCTGCTCTCTAAACAAACCACACATGGATCCACCTAGTGTGATTGCATGTCTGTTTTTCATGAACTACACATGGATCCATGTGATTGCATGTCTGTTCTTTTCACAAACCACACATGGAACCACAGCCAAGGTCATTGCATGTATGTTCTTCTAAACAAACCACACATGGATCCACTCAAGGTTTGCATGTATGTTTCTTCTAAACAAACCAAACACGATCCACCAAAGGTCATTGCATGTGTTCTTTTCATGAACCACGCCTAGAGTCATTGCATGTCTGTTCTTCTAAACAAAACCACATGGATCCACCCAGTGTCATTGCATGTATGTTCCTCTAAACAAACCACACATGGATCCACCTAGTGTGATTGCATGTTCTGTTCTTTTCACAAACCACATGGATCCACCAGTGTCATTGCATGTGTGTTTTTTCATGAACCACAACTAGAGTCAATGCATGTGTGTTCTTCTAAACAAAACAACACATGGATCCACCCAAAGTGTCATTGCATGTCTGTCAGGTTTTTCATGAACCACACATGGATCCACCAGTGTCAATGCATGTGTGTTCTTTCATGAACCACCTATGAGAGTCATTGCATGTGTGTTCTTCTACAAAACCACACTGATCCACCCAAAGGTCATTGCATGTCTGTTTCTTCAAACAAACCACATGGATCCACCCAAAGGTCATTGCATGTCCTGTTCTCCAAACAAACCATACACATGGATCCACCAGTGTCATTGTATGTGTTCTTTTCATGAACCACACATGGATCCACCAGTGTCATTGCATGTGTGTTCTTTCATGAACCACAACTAGAGTCATTGCATGTATGTTCTTCTAAACAAACCACACATGGATCCACCCAGGTCATTGCATGTATGTTCTTCTAAACAAACCACATGGATCCCAAAGGCCATTGCATATCTGTTCCTCTAAACAAACCACACATGGATCCACCTAGTGGATTGCAAGTCTGTTCTTTTCATGAACCACAGATGGATCCACCAGTGTCATTGCATGTGTGTTCTTCTCACATGAACCACAACTAGAGTCATTGTATGTGTGTTCTTCTAAACAAACCACACATGGATCCACCTAGTGTGATTGCATGTCGTCCGTTCTCTAACAAACCACATATGGATCCACCTTAGTGTGATCGCATGTCTGTTCTTCTCACAAACCACATGGATCCACCCAGTGTCATTGCATGTCTATTCTTTCATGAACCACACATGGATCCACCCACTGTGATTGCATGTCTGTTCTTTCATGAACCACGCCAGAGTCATTGCATGCAAGTTCCTTCCACAAACCACATATGGATCCACCAAAGGTCATTGCATGTATGTTCTTCTCATGAACCATGATCCACCCCCAGTATCATTGCATGTCTGTCTCTCCAAACAAACCACACATGGATCCACCATGTCATTGCATGTGTGTTGTTCTCATGAACCACACATGGATCCACCAGTGTCATTGCATGTATGTTCTTCTCAATAACCACACAAGGATCCACCAGTGTCATTGCATGTGTGTTCTTCTCATGAACCACACCCAGAGTCATTGCATGTCTCGTTTCTTCTAAACAAACCACACATGGATCCACCTAGTGTGATTGCATGTCTGTTCTTTTCACAAACCACACATGGATCCACGCCAGGTCATTGCATGTCTGTTCTTTCATGAACCAAACATGGATCCACCAAAGGTCATTGTGTCATGTGTGTTCTTTTCATGAACCACAACTAGAGTCATTGCATGTTTGTTCTTCTAAACAAACCACACATGGATCCACCCAGTGTCATTGCATGGTGTTCCTCTAAACAAACCACACATGGATCCAATGAGTGTGATTGCATGTCTGTTCTTTCTACAAACCACACATGGATCCACCAGGTCATTGCATGTGTTTTTTCATGAACCACAACTAGAGTCAATGCATGTGTGATCATCTAAACAAACCACACATGGATCCACCCAGTGTCATTGCATGTCTGTTCTATTCATGAACCACACATGGATCCACCAGTGTCATTGCATGTGTGTTATTTTCATGAACCACAACTAGAGTCATTGCATGTGTTCTTCTAAACAAACCACACATTGATCCACCCAGTGTCATTGCATGTCCGTTTTCTAAACAAACCACAGATGGATCCACCCAGTGTCATTGCATGTCTGTTCCTCCAAACAAACCACACATGGATCCACCCAAGGTCATTGCATGTGTGTTTTTTTCATGAACCACACATGCATCCACCAGTGTCATTGCATGTGTGTTCTTCTCATGAACCACAACTAGAGTCATTGTATGTGTTCTTCTAAACAAACCACACATGGATCCACCTGTGTCATTGCATGTATGTTCTTCTAAACAAAACCACACATGGATCCACCCAAAGGCATGACATGTCTGTCTTCTAAAACAAACCACACATGGATCCACCCAGTGTGATTGCAGTTTGTTCTTTTCATGAACCATACATGGATCCACCACATTTCAGCATGTGTGTTCTTCATGAACCACAACTACAGCCATTGTCATTTCATGTATGTTCTTCCAAACAAACCACACATGGATCCACCCAAAGGTCATTGCATGTTTGTTCTTCTAAACAAACCACATGGATTCACCTAGTGTGATTGCATGTCTGTTTCTTTTCATGAACCACACATGGATCCACCTAGTGTGATCGTGGCTGTCTGTTCTTTTCACAAACCACACATGGAACCACAGCAGTGTCATTGCATGTATGTTCTTCTAAACAAACCAAACATGGATCCACCAAAGGTCATTGCATGTGTGTTCTTTTCATGAACCACAACTAGAGTCATTGCATGTTTGTTCTTCTAAATAAACCACACATGGATCCACCCAAAGGTCATTGTGTCTGTTCTTCAAACAAACCACACATGGATCCACCTAGTGTGATTGCATGTTTGTTCTTTTCATGAACCACACATGCATCCACCAGTGTCATTGCATGTGTGTTCTTTTCATGAACCACAATTAGAGTCATTGTACGTGTGTTCTTCTAAACAACAACACATGGATCCACCCAGTGTCATCAGACATGTCTGTTCTATTCATGAACCACACAAGGATCCACCAGTGTCAATTGCATGTGTTCTTTCATGAACCACAACTAGAGTCATTGCATGTGTGTTCTTCTAAACAAACCACACATTGATCCACCAAGTGTCATTGCATGTCTGTTCTTCTAAACAAACCACACATGGATCCACCCAGTCATTGCATGTCCGTTTCTCCAAACAAACCACACATGGATCCACCCAGTGTCATTGCATGTGTGTTCTTTTCATGAACCACACATGGATCCACCAAAGTGTCATTGCATGTGTGTTCTTTTCATGAACCACAACTAGAGTCATTGCATGTCTGTTTCTTCTAAACAAACCACACATGGATCCACCCAAGTCATTGCATGTATGTTCTTCTAAACAAACCACACATGGATCCACCTGCATTGCATGTCCTGCTCTCTAAACAAACCACACATGGATCCACCTAGTGTGATTGCAAGGTTGTTCTTTTCATGAACCATACATGGATCCACCAAAGGTCATTGCTTGTGTTTTCTTCTCATTAACAACAACTAGAGTCATTGCATGTGTGTTCTTCTAAACAAACCACACATGGATCCACCTAGTGTGATCGCATGTGTGTTCCTCTAACAAACCACTATGGATCCACCTAGTGTGATCGCATGTCCTGTTCTTTCACAAACCACACATGGGTCCACCAGTGTCATTGCATGTGTGTTCTTTTCATGAACCACAACTAGTCAATGTGTTCTTTTGAACAAACCACACATGGATCCACCTAGTGTGATTGCATGTCTGTTTCTTTCACAAACCACACGTGATCCACTAGTGTCATGTACGTGTTTCTTTCATGAACAACAACTAGTGTCATTGCATGTCTGTTCGTCTAAACAAACCACACATGGATCCACCCGTGTCATTGCATGTATGTTCCTCCAAACAAACCACACATGGATCCACCTAGTGTGATTGCATGTCCGTTTCTTTCACAAATCACACATGGATCCACCAGTGTGATTGCATGTGTGTTCTTTTCAAGAACCACAACTAGAGCCATTGCATGTCTGTTCTTCCAAACAAACCACACATTGATCCACCCAGTGTCATTGTGTTTGTTCCTTCAACAAACCACACATGGATCCACCTAGTGTGATTGACATGTCCGTTCTTTTCAACAAACCACATGGATCCACCTAGTGTGATTGCATGTCTGTTCTTTTCACAAACCACATGGAACCACAGTTGCGTCATTGCATGTATGTTCTTCTAAACAAAACCAAACACGGATCCACTCAGTGTCATTGCATGTGTGTTCTTTAATGAACCACAACTAGAGTCATTGCATGTTTGTTCTTCTAAAACAAATCCACACATGGATCCACCCAGTGTCATTGCATGTATGTTCCTCTAAACAAAACCACACATGGATCCACCTAGTGTGATTGCATGTTTGTTCTTTTCACAAACCACATGGATCCACCAAAGGTCATTGCATGTGTTTTTTTCTCATGAACCACAACAGAGTCAATGCATGTGTGATCATCTAAACAAACCACACATGGATCCACCCAAAGGTCATTGCATGTTTCTATTCATGAACCACATGGATCCACCAGTGTCATTGCATGTGTGTTCTTTCATAAACCACATGGAACTAGAGTCATTGCATGTATGTTCTTCTAAACAAACCACACATTGATCCACCTAGTGTCATTGCATGTCCTGTTTTTCTAAACAAACCACACATGGATCCACCCAAAGGTCATTGCATGTCTGTTCCTCCAAACAAACCACACATGGATCCACCCATGTCATCAGATGTGTGTTCTTTTCATGAACCACATGGATCCACCAGTGTCATTGCATGTGTGTTCTTTTCATGAACCACAACTAGAGTCATTGCATGTGTTCTTCTAAACAAACCACACATTGATCCACCCAGTGTCATTGCATGTCTGTTCTCTAAACAAACCATAGATGGATCCACCCGGTCATTGCATGTCCTGTTTTCCAAACAAAACCACACATGGATCCACCTGTTGTCATTGCATGTGTGTTCTTTTCATGAACCACACATGGATCCACCAGTGTCATTGCATGTGTGTTCTTTTCATGAACCACAACTAGAGTCATTGCATGTCTGTTCTTCTAAACAAACCACATGGATCCACCCAGTGTCATTGTATGTATGTTCTTCTAAACAAACCACACATGGATCGACCCAGTGCCATTGCATATCTGTTCTCTAAACAAACCACACATGGATCCACCTAGTGTGATTGCAAGGTTGTTCTTTTCATGAACCACACATGGATCCACCAGTGTCATTGCATGTGTGTTCTTCATTAACCAAAACTAGAGTCATTGCATGTGTTCTTCTAAACAAAACCACATGGATCCACCTAGTGTGATTGCATGTCCTGTCCTCTAACAAACCACACATGGATCCACTCTAGTGTGATCGCATGTCCTGTTTCTTTTCACAAACCACACATGGATCCACCTAGTGTCATTGTATGTCTGTTCTTTTCATGAACCACACATGGATCCACCCCATCAGGATTGCATGTCCGTTTTTTCATGAACCACAGCTAGAGTCATTGCATGTGTGTTCCTTCCACAAACCACATATGGCTCCACCAGTGTCATTGCATGTATGTTCTCTCTCATGAACCACACCCAGTGTGATTGCATGTCTGTTCCTCTAAAACAAACCCCACATGGATCCACCAAGTCATTGCATGTGTGTTGTTCTCATGAACTACAACCAGTGTCATTGCATGTATGTTCTTCTCACAAACCACACAAGGATCCACCAGTTGTCATTGCATGTGTGTTCTTTTCATGAACCACACCCAGTGTCATTGCATGTCTGTTCCTCAAACAAACCACACATGGATCCACCTAGTGATTGCATGTCCTGTTTTTTTCACAAACCAAACATGGATCCACCTAGTGTCATTACATGTCTGTTTTTTCACAAACCACATGGAACCGTAACCCAGTACTTGTTTGCTTGCCTCCATGGTTGGAAAGATTAGAGTAGCTTTAAACCCAAGATTCCAATTTAGAAATATTTTCTAAACCCTATTCCAAATATTTGCAAAGAGACAAAGTCTCTGCTTATTTCAAAGACCCAAGCTTGACCAAGCCTTTGCAAGGTGACCACATGGTTATTTGACTGCATTTGAACCCACAAGAACCCTGCAAAATCCCTGAAGAAGTTTGAATTCAAAAGGATTTGAATTCATATCAAATTCATTCCAGAAAATGAAATTAGAAAAGAAAAAGCTAAGGAAATAGGGTATTTAGGGCCTTAATCTGGCCCAGAAGCAGATCCAGCCCAAGAAGCCCACCCGGATCTTCTTTTTCTTTCTTCACGCGAACGCTACCGAGCTGGGCCGACAGCAGACTTAATTCAGACACACCGCGACTCGCCGACGACCGGTCCGGTCTGATGTCGCCTCAGCAAGACGCTACTGAATTGGACACAGTGACCTCTGATCAAGACAATCACAGACTCTCACGACGGGTTCGGTCTTTATCTATCATTTCCTTTTCCTGCAGATCAACAAGCGACTTTCACGCCGCGGCGTTGAAGGCCGTAATGGCGCGTAAATGGGCATTAAACCCGAAAGTGTTTCCTGTCGATTCCCTGCTATAAGATCCTCTTCCACGATCTTTTCCCCAGACACTCGCCACTCCGCCACCAGTCTGCCCTCAATCAGCTTTGCAATCATGATGTAACCTCTCCTTGGGGACGATTCCGTGAGCCCATGTTCCTCCGCCTCTCGTTTCATATCATGCTCAGTGAATCTGGCGACATCTATCGACCTCGCTTAGTCCGTCTCAGACGCCTCAGTCGCCGGTTCCACTTGACACCGCGAGCACACGACGGCGACATCAACTCCGACGAGTTCTCTAGTGGTAAGTCCGCATCACCGCTTCTCCTAGTTCATGCTCACTACCGCTTTGACCCTGTGAACCTAACTGTGTCTCGACTTGCTATGGGGTGATCCACAGCGACGCCCCGACGACCACCCGACGCACCCGACGCCGCCACTAACTCCGGAGAATAGCAGTTGTGTTCGAGCGCCTTGACCAACCGGGAGTACGACGAAGCCATGACCTCCGAGCCCGTGAGTTACCTCCTTCTCCTCGCTGTCAGATCATCGGGTAACGCTGGGATCGACGGTTCCGCCACAAGTAGCCGCCGCTTATCTGTGGTTGCAAAGAAGAAATGTTAGATCTCGATCGGGATTATAGATCACTTAAACCCGAAGCGATGATCGAGCCGCACCTGCCCCTTTAGATCCTACGGCTGTGGAGCTCGATCCAGCGCGAACCGGTACGGGCGAATAAGAATAAGACGCGTGGCTAGGTTAGATCTGAGAATAGAATTTAAAACCAGAAATTTGACCCAAATTCAAATGCCTATATCTTTTGAATGCCACGTTGGAATTTTGCAAACTTTATACCGTTGGATTCAGAAAAACAAGACCTTTCTGCCTATCCTTTTTGTTTAGCATATAGTAACCATTAGATGTGCTAAAATTGCAGAGACTTGTTTGAGGCCATTTTAAGTATAGATTTAGCTTAGTATTTTTTTTAGGGTTATTTAAGTTGTCTTGGATATATTTGTGACTTGTTTAGATTCTGTAAACATGCACTTGCTTGGTTGAAGTTTTCAAAAATCATCACTTGGTAGATTCATGCATGCATGCATTCATAATACTTTTTGTTTGTATATATTTGTGTGTAATTGTATGCTACAACTTTGTGTGTAGATTTTGCTAGTGATTGTGATTGTGATTTAGTGCTACTCTCCACACTACCAAGGCAAGTGATATCATCATGAATATTCCATTCCTATATTTTTATATATGCATTAGTATTATTTTTCTAAGTATAGGACCTGCATGGTTTTAGCTAAGTACAAGCTATGCTTTGGGAAAACCTATTAGATTAAGCCTTAGTGAAATTTCCTAAGTCCAGATTCCTATTACTATCATGCTTAGCCTAGCTGTTAGAAAACAAGGGTGGTTTATATATTTACTATGGAAAAATTTCTAAGTCTAAGGACTTATGTTTTTGAAAATAAAACAACTAAGTTAATGAACCACCGGGTGGAATGGAAGGAATGGCTTATGTTGAGTGGTTCACAAGGCCATGGGACTTGGCTTGTGTATCTCACTTGTGGATGGCCACCCAGGGAACAAAGAGATTTGAGATGTCAAATGTTGAAAAGCTTCAAGTGCAACCACTTGGCATTATGGGCTCTGCCATGATCTTAGGATGTCGAACTTAGTCTTTGGACAGTGGTAGATGGGATGATAGGTTGGAACGCCCATTTGACTAAGGAAAGGCTATCAAGGATCATCCTTGGGAAACCAAGGCTTGGGGAAAGTGCACCACCTGCAGAGTGTAAAACCTAAGCACTTAGCCATGTCCCTGGTAAAGGACAATTTGAGCATCAAGACATGGAAACTTCAAGAATCTCATCACTCCAATTTCTAAATAAAACTTGAGGGTGAACAAAGGGATAAAAGGATCTTCAGTCATGGATTGCTAGATGCCCTGAGTGGATCTAGAGTCTTGTTGATAGATACCTTGGGTGTTTTTGCCAAGAAAGGATCTTCTATCTTGAATTGTAGATGCCTCGAGAGGATCTTCAGTCTTGATGGATAGAAGTCTTGATTGGTTTTGTCAACAAGTTTTAGTATTTTCAAAAGTTAAGGAAAAATCTATTTTGAGCAATGCAAACCTAAGCTCCACCAGCCAAATGCATATAGCCTTATAGTCCATATAAATATATACTAAGGTATCACTTGCCAATACTATTCCAAAGTATTGACCCTGTGGTCAGAATTTATGATGTTGCAGGTTACTCGATGATGATTAGAGTCATGAGTCTACACTCAACATGCTTGTTCGGCACATGAAGATGAAGACTTATGTTTATTTACATATTCCATAAACTTGTACTAGGCCTTTGGCCATGAGTTGTAAAAGACTATGTTTTATCTCCGGAATGACTGTAATAAACGCACCTTTGTATCTCAGGTACTTCATCTTAAACTGTGGATGCTAGCAATGATCCGGTGGACTAGCATTGCAATCACAGGGATCTTTCCTTTAATAAGGAGGATCTTACAGATGGTATCAGAGCACCGTGTTGCTCAGAGGATTATGACCCTAGGATTGGAAACCACTAAGGAAAATTTTAACTTCTTCTACACTTGTCTATTCTTCTCAGAACTTTTCTAATCTTCCTTCTCATCTCTATTTGTAGATGAACTCCACAACGAAGCCGTGAAGAAAGGACCACTCATGACCATGACCTTGGAGTGTGAGACCAGTTTCCCAAGATTCTCAAGGACCTCATGGAAACCATGGGAGTACATGGTGCAAAAAGGTACAAAGGCTTTCCAAAGGATGGAGGATGGAGTGGAGTATTGGTGGGTGCAACTTCACTTGACAAGAACAAGGAAGACAACCACAAAGAAAAGGCTTCGCATGTACACCAACACTTTTATGCACACCACATTCTTTGAGTCAAAAAGAAGCGACTTGAAGACTATCAAGAACTAAGTGCTAGAGTCAAGTGCAGGATGCTCAACCTCCAAAAAGACTTAGAGAAAGAGAAGGAACATACCAAGAGTTGGAAGTCACCAACCAATCTTTAAGAGGAGATATTATAGACTTAGTGATAGAAGCATGAACAGGATAGGGTGATTGCCACTAGGAACATTGTGTTAGCCACCAGATCCAATGAGATAGGATTGTAAGCGCCGTTAGTTGACCACCACCTATCACCTTATTCTCCAAAATAAGACCTTAAATAAGTTTGAACCTTGGTTGATGTAATGGATTTATGTATGCATGATTTGAGTGAATTGTGTGTTCCAAGAATGTGTTTGAATGTTTGTCTTGTTTATCTTAAATTGTGTTGTTCTAACTTTCTCAATCTTATAAATAGATGCCTATTGCCATCAAGATGTTGAGGAGTTCTGTGTTATCCGTTTTGGTCCTCGTATCGAGAGCTACTACTTTACTCGATCTCCCTCTTCCTATCATTACGGTGCACCCTCACCAAGTTTGAGAGGAAGGACCTTTGGGGCTTCAAGGTGAACCAGCCAGACGTGCAGAGTTTCACTACGGAGGCCATCGCCTTCAAGCTTATGCACGATGACAGGGAGAGAGGCATGGAGGTTGTCATGCAGGATTTGATAGGACGATCATAGGGCCGTCACTCCCGACAAAGTTAGAGGCACTTCACTTCCACGCCCGGAAGGCGAGATGATGATGGAGAGTCCATTGACTTTGAGGACGATTCGAGGGTCACAGAGAGCCGACACGCCTGCATTCTCCGTGACTTAGAGACTTTATTAGGCGCTGCGTGGATACCGATAGGACCAACGCCATGCTTAGTAATGACGTAGCCTGTGAGCTTCATGAGAAGGACAAGCTCTTCACGCAAAGGAGAGATAGTCAAGGAGATGGAGGCAAGGTTTGAGACCCAAGACCGTAAGTTCAAGAGTCAAGAGAAGCGTGTCCAGGATAGGAACAAGAGGATTCGTGATATGACCGAGGAACGCGTCCAAGGACTTGAGTTAGAGTGAAAGCAGACAAGGTGATTGAGAGGCTTCGCCCGAAGAGGGCTCTCAAGGCCAAGATCGACTCTTTGACCACTACCATCGAGGAGAACAAGACCGCAATGGAGAACGCAGGTCTTACCTTTGTCGAGGAGGAGATTGATGCCGGCAGTAGATTTGACTACTCGCTTATCTTTATTTTCCGCGACTTGTTATTTGAGAACTTATTGTTGGACCATCCGACATGTGGATGGCTTGCCACTTGTGTATGTTTGTACTTTGAGACTTTTGTTATCTTGTTGTTTAGCTTTTATCCTAGTGTTGCTTGCTATGTGTTTGCTTGTGTAATGTATTGTGCATAAATCATGTAAGGGTATCTCATTCTTATCTCTATATGAATAAACCACGATGCCTCCCCGTCACAAGCAAACACCAACCCCAACGCATTCTCCGGAAATGCAACAAATGATGAATGCGCTAATACAACTTTATGCAAATGATGACGACGCTCATCCGTAACCAGAATAACAACAACCCCAACCCCAATCCCAACAACAACAACAACAACAATAACAACAACAACCCTCCGGTTTTGATATGCTCACCAGATTTGCGCCTAAGGCCAGCTAAGTTTTCGAACGACCGATCCCATGGTGGCCAATGATTGGCTACGCTCGTGAACAAAGACTTAGTGACCGTGGGATGCATGGATGTCGAAAAGGTCAGGTTTAGGCACATCATTGGAAGGACCAGCCGCAAAGATGGTGGGACAACTTGATTACCACGCCTATTGATGAGGTGACTTGGGCTATCTTTGAAGATGGATTTCATTACTACTCATATCTCACCGTATGATGAGCCTGAAAAGAAGGAATTTCACAACTTCGGCGCCACCACGCCAGTGGCTGAATATATTGAAGAGTTCAACAATCAGCGCTATGCAATCGGATGAGGTTGACACCGATGCCAAAAGGAAGGAAAAGTTTCTGGAAGGCTTGAATGATGAGCTAAATCTGCCGTCTGCATGGCGATGTTCAACTTATCGCCATCATCGTGACAAGGATGTTATTGTGGAGAATAAAATGAAGCAAGTCGAGAGTAAGAAGAGGAAACACTCGACAAGCACAACTCTGGATCATCTCATAAACGATCTCACCATGATGATAGTGTCATCAGGATCCCACAAACATGAGAAGTTTAACAAACACCACAATCACAACCGTCATGACAACAAGCATCATCGCAGTCATGAAAATGATAAGTACAAGAACCACAAGAGTGGATATAAGAGCCACCACAGTGGAAGTGGAAGTCAGCCTAAGACGGACATCAGCCAGGTCGAATGCTACAAGTGCAAGAAGCTGGGGCATTATGCTAATAAGTGCCCTGAAAAGATAGTTGAAGGACCTAACAAGCCAAATCCTTTTCAGAAAGGATGTGTTAACCACATCAATGGAGGAGGTCTTTCAAGAGCCCGATGCTGTGGCCTGGTAAGTTCAGACTCAATTCCATCTCAGCATTTGTACTCTTTGACACTGGTGCATCTCATTCATTCATATCTAAAGCATTTGTCGAAAGAAATGAACTACCGGTAGAAACCATTGGGTGTCCTATAAGAGTAAGTTCTCCTGTGGAGAAATGATAGTAAACTCAGGATGCCATGACCTAGTCATAGAGTTTGGAAAATATAAGTTTCCAGTGAACCTAATAATCCTAAATTCCCAAGGATTGGATGTGATTTTGGGAATGGATTGGATGACTAAGTATAAGGGAGTACTAGATTGTGCAAATCATACAGTTTCACTCATAACCCCTGAAGGTAAGAGGATAATATTCAAGTCCAACTTTAGATCTAAAGGGAGTAAGCTAAATTCTCTTAAGGGGTTAGTATGACGGTGTGCCAATTGTGTGAGTATCCGGATGTGTTCCTAAGAGTTACCAGGAATGCCACCAGATAGAGATGTGGAGTTTATAATAGAATTGGTACCAGGATCTGGGCCAAGAGCAAAGAGACCTTATAAAATGTCAGTTGACGAACTTAAGGAACTCAAGAAACAACTTGGAGAACAATTGCAGAAAGGATTCATCCAGCCAAGTTCTTCATCTTGGGAGCTCCAGCTTTGTTCAGAGAAAAGAGATAGAACTCAAAGACTATGCATAGATTACCGCTCTCTCAACGAGGTAACCATCAAGAACAAATATCCTTTGCCAAGAATCAATGACTTGTTTGATCAGCTAGAAGGAGCGTGTGTGTTCTCGAAGATTGATCTTCGGTCAGGCTATTTTCAACTCAAGATAAGAGAGCAAGACATACCTAAAACAACATTTACCACGAGGTATGGATTGTATGAGTACACCGTGATGCCTTTTGGATTAACCAACGCCCAAAGATACTTCATGAATATGATGAACAAGGTGTTCATGGAATTTCTCGACAAATTTGTTGTCGCTTTCATCGATGACATCTTAGTCTACTCCAAGAGCAAGGAAGAACATGAAAGACATCTACGCTTAATACTTGAGAAACTAAGGAACATAAACTTTATGCCAAGTTCAGCAAGTGTGAGTTTTGGTTAGAGGAAGTTGGATTTCTTGGTCATGTTATGACAAAGGATGGTGTAGCAGTTGATCCTGCTAAAGTTTCAGCCGTAACAGAATGGGAATCTCCTAAGAATGTAAAGAGGTTCAGAGTTTTGGTTTAGCAGGTTACTAGAGATGATTGATTGAAAATTTTTCTAATTTTGCTTAATCAATGACGGAATTGTTATAGATAGATAAGAAATTTGCTTGGTCTGAATGATGTGAACTCAGATTTGATGAATTAAAGAAGAGACTTGTGTCAAGACTGCTCAGGTTCACCGGATTTGGAAAAGGATTTGCGTGTATTGTGATGCTTCGCATCAAGGATTAGGCCGCACTTATGCAAGGCGGAAAAGTTGTGGCATATGCCTCGAGACAACTCAAAACTCATGAAGTAAATTATCCTACCATGATTTAGAGTTAGCCGTTGTCCATGCACTCAAAACATGGAGACATTACCTTTGGGAAAACGCTAGAAGTATTCACCGATCATAAGAGTTTGAAATATATCTTCACCCGTATGAGATCAATATGAGACAAAGAAGATGGCTAGAACTTATCAAGGATTACGATTTGAGTTTGCAATACCACCCTAAAGCAAATGTAGTAGCAGATGCTCTAAGTCGAAAGCGATTGTAAATGGTCTTACCAAAGGTGAATTGCCGATGACTTGTGTAAGCAATTCAAGGAACTCAGGTTGAGATTGTGCCGAAGGACATCTCATGTCTTTGGATGTTCAACCCACTGCTGGATAAGATTAAGGAAGCCCAAAAGACGGATAAAGAAATCAAGAGATTAAGGAAAGGATTAGCTAAGGGAAATCTAAAATTTTACATGTGGACTAACAAGGTACTTTATGGCACGAGAAACGATTTGTGTTCCACAAGATCCGAATCGGAAACTGATTTTACAAGAAGCCCATAACTCTCGTATTCTATTCACCCGGAAACACCAAAATGTACATGGATATGAAAGAAAGATTTTGTGGAACAATCTCAAAAGAGACATCGCCAACACATTGCCTTGTGTGACGTGTGTAGTAGAGTGAAAGCGAGCATCGTAAACCAGCAGGTTTGCTTCAACCAATGCCTATTCCTGAATGGAAGTGGGAAAATATTGGTATGGACTTCATTACGGATTACCAAAGACCAGGTCAGTATGATTCCATATGGGTAATAGTAGATCTCCTAACTAAAGTGGCTCATTTTATACCCGTGAAGACAACTTATACCAAGGCAAAGTTAGCCAAAATCTACATGAGCAGAATTGTATGCCTCCACGGTGTACCTAAGAGTATTGTGTCCGATAGAGGAACTCAGTTCACTTCTCACTTTTGGAGACAAATTTCATGAATCTTTAGGAACTAGATTGGAATTCAGCATCGCTTTTCATCCTCAAACTGATGGACAAACAGAAAGGACTAATCAAATTCTTGAAGACATGTTGAGGGCATGTGCCCTGGACTATGGAGCAAGTTGGGATGAAAGTCGCCTTTACGCAGAGTTCTCTTACAACAATACCACCAATCTAGTATTGGGATGGCACCATTTGAGTTTCTATACGGAAGAAAGTGTACCACCCCATTGCTATGGAATGGTGTGGGAGAAAGAAGTTTGTTTGGACCAGACCTTATCAAAGACGCCAAGAAAAGGTCAAATTGGTTAGAGACATTGAAGATAGCACAGTCTCGACAGAAAAGCTACGCAGATGCTAAGCGAGAGAAGTCACTTCACGGTTGGGGATAGAGCTTATCTTAGAGTATCACCACTCGTGGAGTAAAAAGATTTGGAGTCAAAGGAAAGTTAGCACCAAGATATGTGGGACCATTCAACATTTTAAGTCGCAAGAGAAGCTGATATGAAATCGAATCGCCAAAGATCTTTACTAGCAGTCCATAATGTTTTTCATGTGAGCCACCAAGAAATGTCACCTGAAATGGAAGAAACATCTTTGAAAGATACCATATCTTTGGAAGAAGTTCAACTAGAAAGTGATCTCACCTATGAAGAAAAGCCTGTCAAGATTCTTGAAACCACAGAAAGAGTCACAAGAACAAAGACTATCAAGTTTTGCAAAGTACAATGGAATCATCATTCCGAAGAAGAAGCAACATGAGAAAGAGAAGATGATCTTGAAGACCACCCTCACCTATTTGTTAGTTAATCCAATCTCGAGGGCGAGATTCATTTTAAGGGGGTTAGATTTTTAACATCCCTAAAAATCATGTTTCAAAACTCATTCATATCCTTCTTGCATCATTCATTCATATAGAGTTTTTCTCAAAATCATTTAGAGGCAGAAGTTTGAGCTATGATTTCATGTGGGCATTTTATCTCAATTGGCCATCACCCTTTGAGATTTGAATGCTTAGGTACTTGTTTGCTTGCCTCCATGGTTGGAAAGATTAGGAGTAACTTTTAAACCCAAGATTCCAATTTAGAAATATTTTCTAAACCCTATTCCAATATTTGCAAAGAGACAAAGTCTCTTTATTTCAAAGACCCAAGCTTGACCAAGCCTTGCAAGGTGACCACATGGTTATTTGACTGCATTTGAACCCACAAGAACCCTGCAAAATCCCCAAGAAGTTTGAATTCAAAAGGATTTGAATTCATATCAAATTCATTCAGAAAATGAAATTAGAAAGAAAAAGCTAAGAAAGAAAAGGGCGGCGGCCGAATCGCCCAAAGAAGCAGATCCAGCCCAAGAAGCCCACCCGGATCTTCCTTTTCTTCTCTCACGCCAAGCCACGCTGACCGAGTCACCGACATGACCCCACCACCAAGCACAAGACCTCGGCTGACGAACGGGCCGTCCACGCCTCGTTTTCCCCAGCATCGCCATGCGACCACGCCACGCGCAAAGGAAGGGCCGGTAATGGCGCGGCGTAAATGGGCATTAAACCCAGTGTTTCGCCGATTCCCCGCTATAAGATCCTCTCTGCCCACGATCTTTTTCCCCAGACACCTCGCCACCAGGCAATTTGCCCTCAATCAGCTTTGCACCGCCAGCGACGTAACCTCTCCGCGACGATTCCGGTGAGCCTGTTCCTCGCCTCTCGTTTGCTATCATGCTCGGTGAATCCTTGCGCATCTCATCGACTTCGCTAGTCTGTCTCAGATTCCCCAGTCGCCGGTTCCACTTTGACACCGCGACATGTGACGGCGACATCAACTCCGACGAGCTCTAGTGGTAAGTCCAGACCGCCCCGCGCCTCCTAGTTCATGCTCACTACTTCGCCTTGACCCTGTGAACCTAACCGTGTCCTCGACTTGCCATGGGGTGATCCACAGCGACGTCCCCGACGACCACCCGACGCACCCGACGCCGCCATTTAACTCCGGCGAGGAATAGGAGCCGTGCGAGCGCCTTTGACCAATCATGAGTACGACGAGCTTCGCCAGGACTCCGAGCCGGTGAGCTACTCTCCTTCTTCGCTCGCCAGATTATCGGTAACGTCGTTGACCGACGGTTCGCCGCGGTAGCCACCAAGGCCGCCCATCTGCGGGTTAGTACAGAGTCGTTAGATCTGGATCGAACGCCTACGATAGATCACTTAAACCCAAGCGACGCTGATTCGAGCCGCACCTGCCCTTTAGATCCTCCGTGGAGCTCGATCCAGCGAACCTGCAAAATGAATAAGAATAAGACGTGGCTAGGTTAGATCTGAGAATAGAATTTAAACCGTAAATTTGACCCAAATTCAAATGCCTATATCTTTTGAATGCCACGTTGAATTTTGCAAACTTTATACCGTTGATTCAGAAAACAAGACCTTTCTGCCTATCCTTTTTGTTTAGCATATAGTAACCATTAGATGTGCTAAAATTGCAGAGACTTGTTTGAGGCCATTTTAAGTATAGATTTAGCTTAGTATTTTTTTTAGGGTTATTTAAGTTGTCTTGGATATATTTGTGACTTGTTTAGATTCTGTAAACATGCACTTGCTTGGTTGAAGTTTTCAAAAATCATCACTTGGTAGATTCATGCATGCATGCATTCATAATACTTTTGTTTGTATATATTTGTGTGTAATTGTATGCTACAACTTTGTGTGTAGATTTTGCTAGTGATTGTGATTGTGACGAGTGCTACTCTCCACACTACCAAGGCAAGTGATATCATCATGAATATTCCATTCCTATATTTTTATATATGCATTAGTATTATTTTTCTAAGTATAGGACCTGCATGGTTTTAGCTAAGTACAAGCTATGCTTTGGGAAAACCTATTAGATTAAGCCTTAGTGAAATTTCCTAAGTCCAGATTCCTATTACTATCATGCTTAGCCTAGCTGTTAGAAAACAAGGGTGGTTTATATATTTACTATGGAAAAATTTCTAAGTCTAAGGACTTATGTTTTTGAAAAATAAAACAACTGTTAATGAACCACCTGGGTGGAATGGAAGGAATGGCTTATGTTGAGTGGTTCACAAGGCCATGGGACTTGGCTTGTATCTCACTTGTGGATGGCCACCAGGAACAAAGAGATTTGAGATGTCAAATGTTGAAAAGCTTCAAGTGCAACCACTTGGCATTATGGGCTCGCCATGATCTTAGGATGCTGGAACTTAGTCTTTTGGACATGGGTGGTGATGGGATGATAGGTTGAACGCAACGTCCATTTGACTAAGGAAAGGCCATCAAGGATCATCCTTGGGAAACCAAGGCTTGTGGGAAAGTGCACCACCTCAGCAGTGTAAACCTAAGTACTTAGCCATGTCCCTGGTAAAGGACAATTTGAGCATCAAGACATGGAAACTTCAAGAATCTCATCACTCCAATTTCTAAATAAAACTTGAGGGTGAACAAAGGATAAAAGGATCTTCAACATGGATTGCTAGATGCCCCGAGTGGATCTAGAGTCTTTGTTGATAGATACCTTGGGTGTTTTTGCCAAGAAAGGATCTTCTATCTTTGAATTGTAGATGCCTTGAGAGGATCTTGTCTTGATGGATAGAAGTCTTGATTGGTTTTTGTCAACAAGTTTTAGTATTTTCAAAAGTTAAGGAAAAAATCTATTTTGAGCAATGCAAACCTAAGCTCCACCAGCCAAATGCATATAGCCTTATAGTCCACATAAATATATACTAAGGTATCACTTGCCAATACTATTCCAAAGTATTGACCCTCTTGTGGCTGTAACTTATGATGTTGCAGGTTACTCCGATGATGATTAGGAGTCATGAGTCTACACTCAACATGCTTGCTGGCACATGAAGATGAAGACTTATGTTTATTTACATATTCCATAAACTCTTGTACTAGGCCTTTGGCCATGAGTTGTAAAGACTATGTTTTATCTCTGGAATGGTAATAAACGACCTTTGTATCTGTGTACTTCATCTTAAACTGTGGATGCTAGCAATGATCCAGGGACTAGCATTGCAATCACAGGATCTTTTCCTTTAATAAGGAGGATCTTACAGATGGTATCGAAGCACCGTGTTGTCAGAGGGATTATGACCCTAGGATTGGAAACCACTAAGGAAAATTTTAACTTCTACACTTGTCTATTCTTCTAAACTTTTCTAATCTTCTCCTTCTCATCTCTATTTGTAGATGAACTCCGTCAAGAAGCCGTGAAGAAAGGACCACTCATGACCATGACCTTGGAGTGTGACTGAGTTTCCCAAGATTCTCAAGGACCTCATGGAAACCATGGGAGTACATGGTGCAGAAGTGTACAAAGGCTTTCCGGTGATGGAGGATGGAGTGGAGTATTGGTGGGTGCAACTTCACTTGTACAAGAACAAGGAAGACAACCACAAAGAAAAAGGCTTCTGCATGTACACCAACACTTTTATGCACACCACATTCTTTGAGTCAGCAAAAGAAGCAGCTTGGAAGACTATCAAGGAACTAAGTGCTAGAGTCAAGTGCAGGATGCTCAACCTCCAAAAAGACTTAGAGAAAGAGAAGGAACATACCCAAGAGTTGGAAGTCACCAACCAATCTTTAAGAGGAGATATTATAGACTTAGTGATAGAAGCATGTGAACAGATATGGTGATTGCCACTAGGAACATTGTGTTAGCCACCAGATCCAATGAGATAGGATTGTAAGCGCACTGCTTAGTTGACCACCACCTATCACCTTATTCTCCAAAATAAGACCTTAAATAAGTTTGAACCTTGGTTGATGTAATGGATTTATGTATGCATGATTTGAGTGAATTGTGTGTTCCAAGAATGTGTTTGAATGTTTGTCTTGTTTATCTTAAATTGTGTTGTTCTAACTTTCTCAATCTTATAAATAGATGCCTATTGCCATCAGCACTGTTGAGGAGTTCCAGTTACCTGCTTTGGTCCTCAGATCGTAGAGCTTACTACTTTACTCGATCTCCCTCTTCCTATCATTACGGTGCACCCTCACCAAGTTTGAGAGGAAGGACCTTTGGGGCTTCAAGGTGAACCAGCCAGACGCTGTGCAGAGCCTATTACGGAGGCCATCGTCTTCAAGCTTATGCACGATGACAGGAGAGAGGCATGGAGGTTGTCATGCAGGATTTGATAGACGATATTAGGGCGTCACTCCCGACAGGTTAGAGGCACTCACTTCCACGCCTCGGAAGGCGAGATGATGGAGAGTCCATTGACTTTGAGGACGATTCGAGGTCACAAAGAGAGCACACGCCTGCACCTCCAGGACTTAGAGACTCTTATTAGGCACGTGGATACCGATAGGACCAACGTCATGCTTAGTAATGACGAGCTCCAGGTGCAGCTTCGCGAGAAGGACAAGCTCTTCGCGCAGCAGGACGAGATAGTCAAGGAGATGGAGGCAAGGTTTGAGACCCAAGACCGTAAGTTCAAGAGTCAAGAGAAGCGTGTCCAGGATAGGAACAAGAGGATTCGTGATATGACCGAGGAACTGCAGTCCAAGGACTTCGAGTTAGAGCAGCAAAGCAGACAAAGGATTGAGAGGCTTGCCTCGTAAGAGGGCTCTCAAGGCCAAGATCGACTCTTTGACCACTACCATCGAGGAGAACAAGACCGCAATGGAGAACGAGGTCTTACCTTTGTCGAGGAGGAGATTGATGCATTTGACAGTAGATTTGACTACTCAGTTATCTTTATTTTCCGCACTTGTTATTTGAGAACTTATTGTTGGACCATCCGACATGTGGATGGCTTGCCACTTGTATGTTTGTACTTTGAGACTTTTTGTTATCTTGTTGTTTAGCTTTTATCCTAGTGTTGCTTGCTATGTGTTTGCTTGTGTAATGTATTGTGCATAAATCATGTAAGGGTATCTCATTCTTATCTCTATATGAATAAACCACATGCCTCCCGTCGCGCAAACACCAACCCCAACCTTACCCCGGAAATGCAACAAATGATGAATGCGCAGACACAGCTTATGCAAATGATGACGACGTTCATCCAGAACCAGAATAACAACAACCCCAACCCCAATCCCAACAACAACAACAACAACAATAACAACAACAACAACCCTCCAGGTTTTGATATGCTCACCAGATTTCTGCGTCTAAGGCCAGCTAAGTTTTCGGGAACGACTGATCCCATGGTGGCCAATGATTGGCTACGCTCGTGAACAAAGACTTAGTGATCAGAGGATGCACAGATGTGAAAAGGTCAGGTTTGCAAAGACATCTGTTGGAAGGACCAGCCGCAAGATGGTGGGACAACTTCAGATTACCACGCCTATTGATGAGGTGACTTGGGCTATCTTTGAAGATGGATTTCAGATTACTCATATCTCACCGTGTATGATGAGCCTGAAAAGAAGGAATTTCACAACCTGAAGCGGCGCCACCACAACAGTGGCTGAATATATTGAAGAGTTCAACAATCTGGCGCTATGCAGGATGAGGTTGACACGATGCCAAAAGGAAGGAAAAGTTCGAAGGCTTGAATGATGAGCTAAATCTGCAAAATGTCATGGCGTATGTTCCAACTTATCACACCGTGTGACAAGGATGTTATTGTGGAGAATAAAATGAAGCAAGTCGAGAGTAAGAAGAGGAAACATCCAAGCACAACTCGGGATCATCTCATAAACGATCTCACCATGATGATAGTGTCAGCTCAGGATCCCACAAACATGAGAAGTTTAACAAACACCACAATCACAACCGTCATGACAACAAGCATCATCGCAGTCATGAAAATGATAAGTACAAGAACCACAAGAGTGGATATAAGAGCCACCACAGTGGAAGTGGAAGTCACCTAAAGACGGACATCAGCCAGGTCGAATGCTACAAGTGCAAGAAGCTGGGGCATTATGCTAATAAGTGCCCTGAAAAGATAGTTGAAGGACCTAACAAGCCAAATCCTTTTCAGAAAGGACAGGTTAACCACATCAATGTGGAGGAGGTCTTTGAAGAGCCTGATGCTGTTGCTGGTAAGTTCAGACTCAATTCCATCTCAGCATTTGTACTCTTTGACCTTTGGTGCATCTCATTCATTCATATCTAAAGCATTTGTCGAAAGAAATGAACTACCGGTAGAAACCATTGGGTGTCCTATAAGAGTAAGTTCTCCTGTGGAGAAATGATAGTAAACTCAGGATGCCATGACCTAGTCATAGAGTTTGGAAAATATAAGTTTCAATGAACCTAATAATCCTAAATTCCCAAGGATTGGATGTGATTTTGGGAATGGATTGGATGACTAAGTATAAGGAGTACTAGATTGTGCAAATCATACAGTTTCACTCATAACCCCAAGGTAAGAGGATAATATTCAAGTCCAACTTTAGATCTAAAGGAGTAAGCTAAATTCTCTTAAGGGGTTAGCATGGACGTGTGCTAATTGTGTGTGAGTATCCGGATGTGTTCGGAAGAGTTACCGTGAATGCCACCAGATAGAGATGTGGAGTTTATAATAGAATTGGTACCAGGATCTGCCAAGAGCAAAGAGACCTTATAAAATGTCGGTTGATAACTTAAGGAACTCAAGAAACAACTTGGAGAACAATTGCGTAAAGGATTCATCCAGCCAAGTTCTTCATCTTGGGGAGCTCAGCTTTTGTTCAGAGAAAAGAGATAGAACTCAAAGACTATGCATAGATTACCGTTCTCAACGAGGTAACCATCAAGAACAAATATCCTTTGCCAAGAATCAATGACTTGTTTGATCAGCTAGAAGGAGCGGTGTGTGTTCTCAAGATTGATCTTCGTCGGCTATTTTCAACTCAAGATAAGAGAGCAAGACATACCTAAAACAACATTTACCACGAGGTATGGATTGTATGAGTACACCGTGATGCCTTTTGGATTAACCAACGCCCAAAGATACTTCATGAATATGATGAACAAGGTGTTCATGGAATTTCTCGACAAATTTGTTGTCGTTTCATCGATGACATCTTAGTCTACTCCAAGAGCAAGGAAGAACATGAAAGACATCTACGCTTGATACTTGAGAAACTAAGGGAACATAAACTTTATGCCAAGTTCAGCAAGTGTGAGTTTTGGTTAGAGGAAGTTGGATTTCTTGGTCATGTTATGACAAAGGATGGTAGCATTGATCCTGCTAAAGTTTCAGCCGTAATGTAATGGGAATCTCCTAAGAATGTAAAAGAGGTTCAGAGTTTCCTTGGTTTAGCAGGTTACTATGTAAGATTCATTGAAAATTTTTCTAAGGTTGCTAAACCAATGACGGAATTGTTAAAGAAAGATAAGAAATTTGCTTGGTCTCAAGGATGTGAACTCAGCTTTCAAGAATTAAAGAAGAGACTTGTGTCAAGACTGCTCAGGTTTACCTGATTTGGAAAAGGATTTGCGTATTGTGATGCTTCGCATCAAGGATTAGGAGCCGATTTATGCAAGGCGGAAAAGTTGTGGCATATGCCTCGAGACAACTCAAAACTCATGAAGTAAATTATCCTACTCATGATTTAGAGTTAGCCGTTGTTGTCCATGCACTCAAAACATGGAGACATTACCTTTTGGGAAAACGTTGTGAAGTATTCACCGATCATAAGAGTTTGAAATATATCTTCACCCAGAAGGAGATCAATATGAGACAATGAAGATGGCTAGAACTTATCAAGGATTACGATTTGAGTTTGCAATACCACCCGGTAAAGCAAATGTAGTAGCAGATGCTCTAAGTCGAAGCGATTGTAAATGGTCTTACCAAAGGTGAATTGCCGATGACTTGTGTAAGCAATTCAAGGAACTCAGGTTGAGATTGTGGGAAGGACATCTCATGTCTTTGGATGTTCAACCCACTGTTGGATAAGATTAAGGAAGCCCAAAAGACGGATAAAGAAATCGAAGAGATTAAGGAAAGGATTAGCCAAGGGAAAGCTAAAAGTTTCCATGTGGACGAACAAGGTACTTTATGGCACGAGAAACGTATTTGTGTTCCACAAGATCCGAATTATGCGAAACTGATTTTACAAGAAGCCCATAACTCTCCGTATTCTATTCACCCGGAAACACCAAAATGTACATGGATATGAAAGAAAGATTTTGGTGGAACAATCTCAAAAGAGACATCGCCGAACACATTGCCTTGTGTGACGTGTGTAGTAGAGTGAAAGCGGAGCATCAGAAACCAGCAGGTTTGCTTCAACCAATGCCTATTCCTAAATGGAAGTGGGAAAATATTGGTATGGACTTCATTACCGGATTACCAAAGACCAGGTCAGGGTATGATTCCATATGGGTAATAGTAGATCGCCTAACTAAAGTGGCTCATTTTATACCCGTGAAGACAACTTATACCAAAGGCAAAGTTAGCCAAAATCTACATGAGCAGAATTGTATGCCTCCACGGTGTACCTAAGAGTATTGTGTCTGATAGAGGAACTCAGTTCACTTCTCACTTTTGGAGACAGCTTCATGAATCTTTAGGAACTAGATTGAATTCAGCACGCTTTCATCCTCAAACTGATGGACAAACAAAGGACTAATCAAATTCTTGAAGACATGTTGAGGGCATGTGCCCTGACTATGGAGCAAGTTGGGATGAAAGTCCGCTTTACGCAGAAGTTCTCTTACAACAACAAATACCAATCTAGTATTGGGATGGCACCATTTGAGTTTCTATACGGAAGAAAGTGTACCACCCCATTGCTATGGAATGGTGTGGGAGAAAGAAGTTTGTTTGGACCAGACCTTATCAAAGACGCCAAGAAAAGGTCAAATTGGTTAGAGATGATTGAAGATAGCATGCCTCGACAGAAAGCTACGCAGATGCTAAGCGAGAGAAGTCACTTACGAAGTTGGGGATAGAGCTTATCTTAGAGTATCACCACTTCGTGGAGTAAAAGATTTGGAGTCAAAGGAAAGTTAGCACCAAGATATGTGGGACCATTCAACATTTTAAGTCGCAAGGAGAAGTCAGATATGAAATCGAATCGCCAAAGATCTTTACTAGCAGTCCATAATGTTTTCATGTGAGCCAGCTCAAGAAATGTCACCGAAATGGAAGAAACATCTTTGAAAGATACCATATCTTTGGAAGAAGTTCAACTAGAAAGTGATCTCACCTATGAAGAAAAGCCTGTCAAGATTCTTGAAACCACAGAAAGAGTCACAAGAACAAAGACTATCAAGTTTTGCAAAGTACAATGGAATCATCATTCCGAAGAAGAAGCAACATGGGAAAGAGAAGATGATCTGGAAAGACCACCTCACCTATTTGTTAGTTAATCCAATCTCGAGGGCGAGATTCATTTTAAGGGGGTTAGATTTTTAACATCCCTAAAAATCATGTTTCAAAACTCATTCATATCCTTCTTGCATCATTCATTCATATAGAGTTTTTCTCAAAATCATTTAGAGGCAGAAGTTTGAGCTATGATTTCATGTGGGCATTTTATCTCAATTGGCCATCACCCTTTGAGATTTGAATGCTTAGGTACTTGTTTGCTTGCCTCCATGGTTGGAAAGATTAGGAGTAGCTTTTAAACCCAAGATTCCAATTTAGAAATATTTTCATGAACCATACATGGATCCACCAGTGTCATTGCATGTGTGTTCTTCTCATGAACCACAACTAGAGCCATTGCATGTCTGTTCTTCCAAACAAACCACACATTGATCCACCCAGTGTCATTGCATGTCTGTTCCTCTAAACAAACCACACATGGATCCACCTAGTGTGATTGCATGTCGATTCTTTTCATAAACCACACATGGATCCACCTAGTGTGATTGCATGTCTGTTCTTTTCACAAACCACACATGGAACCACAGCCAGTGTCATTGCATGTATGTTCTTCTAAACAAACCAAACACGGATCCACCAGTGTCATTGCATGTGTGTTCTTTTCATGAACCACAGCTAGAGTCATTGCATGTTTGTTCTTCTAAACAAACCACACATGGATCCACCCAGTGTCATTGCATGTATGTTCCTCTAAACAAACCACACATGGATCCACCTAGTGTGATTGCATGTTTGTTCTTTTCACAAACCACACATGGATCCACCAGTGTCATTGCATGTTTTTTTCATGAACCACAATTAGAGTCAATGCATGTGTGTTCTTCTAAACAAACAACACATGGATCCACCCAGTGTCATTGCATGTCTGTTCCTCCAAACAAACCACACATGGATCCACCCAGTGTCATTGCATGTGTGTTCTTTTCATGAACCACACATGGATCCACTAGTATCATTGCATGTGTGTTCTTTTCATGAACAACAACTAGTGTCATTGCATGTGTGTTCTTCTAAACAAACCACACATGGATCCACCCAGTGTCATTGCATGTCTGTTCCTCAAAACAAACCACACATGGATCCACCTAGTGTGATTGCATGTCTGTTCTTTTCACAAACCACACATGGATCCACCAGTGTCATTGCATGTGTGTTCTTTTCAAGAACCACAACTAGAGCCATTGCATGTATGTTCTTCCAAACAAACCCCACATTGATCCACCCAGTGTCATTGCATGTCTGTCCTCTAAACAAATCACACATGGATCCACCTAGTGTGATTGCATGTCTGATCTTTTCATGAACCACACATGGATCCACCTAGTGTGATTGCATGTTTGTTCTTTTCACAAACCACACATGGAACCACAGCCAGTGTCATTGCATGTATGTTCTTCTAAACAAACTAAACACGGATGCACAAGTGTCATTGCATGTGTGTTCTTTTCTTGAACCACAGCTAGAGTCATTGCATGTTTGTTCTTCTAAACAAACCACACATGGATCCACCCAGTGTCATTGCATGTATGTTCCTCTAAACAAACCACACATGGATCCACCAGTGTGATTGCATGTTTGTTCTTTTCACAAACCACACATGGATCCACCAGTGTCATTGCATGTGTTTTTTTTTCATGAACCACAACTAGAGTCAATGCATGTGTGTTCTTCTAAACAAACCACACATGGATCCACCCAGTGTCATTGCATGTCTGTTCTATTCATGAACCACACATGGATCCACCAGTGTCATTGAATGTGTGTTCTTTTCATGAACCACAACTAGAGTCATTGCATGTGTGTTCTTATAAACAAACCACAGATGGATCCACCTACTATCATTGCATGTCTGTTCCTCCAAACAAACCACACATGGATCCACCCAGTGTCATTGCATGTCTGTTCTTTTCATGAACCACACATGGATCCACCAGTGTCATTGCATGTGTGTTATTTTCATGAACCACAACTAGAGTCATTGTATGTCTGTTCTTCTAAACAAACCACACATGGATCCACCCAGTGTCATTGCATGTCTGTTCTTCTAAACGAACCACACATGGATCCACCCAGTGCCATTGCATGTCTGTTCCTCTAAACAAACCACACATGGATCCACCTAGTGTGATTGCAAGTTTGTTCTTTTCATGAACCATACATGGATCCACCAGTGTCATTGCATGTGTGTTCTTCTCATGAACCACAACTAGAGTCATTGCATGTGTGTTCTTCTAAACAAGCCACACATGGATCCACCTAGTGTGATTGCATCTCTGTTCCTCTAACAAACCACATATGGATGCACCTAGTGTGATCGCATGTCTGTTCTTTTCACAAACCACACATGGATCCACCTAGTGTCATTGCATGTCTGTTCTTTTGATGAACCACACATGGATCCACCTAGTGTGATTGCATGTCTGTTCTTTTCATGAACCACACATGGATCCACCTAGTGTGATTGCATGTCTGTTCTTTTCATGAACCACAGCTAGAGTCATTGCATGTGTGTTCCTTCCACAACCCACATATGGATCCACCAGTGTCATTGCATGTGTGTTCTTGTCATGAACCACACCAAGAGTCATTGCATGTCAGTGCCTCTAAACAAACCACACATGGCTCCACCAGTGTCATTGCAAGTGTGTTCTTCTCATGAACCACAACAAGTGTCATTGCATGTATGTTCTTCTCACAAACCACACAAGGATCCACCAGTGTCATTGCATGTGTGTTCTTCTCATGAACCACACCTAGTGTCATTGCATGTATGTTCCTCTAAACAAACCATACATGGATCCACCTAGTGTGATTGCATGTCTGTTCTTTGCACAAACCAAACATGGATCCACCTAGTGTCATTACATGTCTGTTCTTTTCACAAACCACACATGGAACCACAACCAGTGTCATTCCATGTATGTTATTTGAAACAAACCACACATGGATCCACCAGTGTCATTGCATGTGTGTTCTTTTCATGAACCACAGCTAGAGTCATTGCATGTCAGTTCTTCTAAACAAACCACAAATGGATCCACCCAGTGTCATTGCATGTCTGTTCCTCTAAACAAACCACACATGGATCCACCTAGTGTGATTGCATGTCTGTTCTTTTAACAAACCACACATGGATCCACCAGTGTCATTGCATGTGTGTTCTTTTCATGAACCACAACAAGAGTCATTGCATGTCTGTTCTTCTAAACAAACCACACACGGATCCACCCAGTGTCATTGCATGTCTGTTCCTCTAAACAAAACACACATGGATCCACCCAGTGTCATTGCATGTCTGTTCTTTTCATGAACCACACATGGATCCACCAGTGTCATTGCATGTGTGTTCTTTTCATGAACCATAACTAGAGTCATTGCATGTATGTTCTTTTAAAGAAACCACACATGGATCCACCCAGTGTCATTGCATGTCTGTTCCTCTAAACAAACCACACATGGATCCACCTAGTGTGATTGCATGTCTGTTCTTTTTGATGGGTTCGCAGCATGGAAAACAAAAAATTTCTACCGCAAGAACGAGCAAAACCCAGATCTAATCTAGATAAAAGCCAAGATCTAATCTATTAGACATGAGCAACGAGATAGATCGGTACTAACCCTGGTAGAACCGAAAGCGTTACGAGATTAGATCTCGTGGATGATGTAGTCGATCACTTGCCGATCTCAAGATCGTGTGGACGATCCTTCCGGCGCCGCGTTCCGGCAATGCCTCCGCAGACGGTCACACGTGCGGAGTCGAAGCAGACCTTCCTCTCCCTGTTCCAGCGAGCAGCGGAGGTAGTAGATCTTCTCCACGGAATCCCAGCAGCACGACGGCGTGGTGGTGGTGGTGGAGATGAGAAATCTGCAGGGCTTCACCTATGCCTGTGCAGAAGAAACGTGGAGGAGAGAGGCGGCTGAGATTGTGAGTTATGGGACACGGTGCAAGAGGGGGCGCCCCTTCCCTTCTATTTAAAGGAGGGAGGCGCGCCTGGGGAGGGGGAGTCCTAGTAGGACTCCCTCCTCCTTGGCCCGGCGGGTTGGGGGGAGGAGTCCTCCTCCCCCACGAATCCGTGTCTTACCCCACTTGGTTTCTTTGATCCCTTTCTTGGTTTTCAAGCAAACTCCAAGAAATCCTCTAGAACCTTCCAGAACATTCCGAAACCTTCTAGAATCTCCATACAAACACTCCGGAATATTTCCTAACTTATAAAATGATCCCCAATATATGAATCTCATTCTCCGGACCATTCCGGATCTCCTCGTGATGTCCCAGATCCATTCCGAGACTCCGAACAACATTCGGTCTCCAACGCAAATTCCATATCTACTTCAAACAACTTCGAACCTTAAGTGTGTCACCCTAAGGTTCGTGAATATGCAGACATGATGAAGACAACTCTCTCATCAATAATCATCAGCGGGATCTGGAGATCCATAACGACTCCCACATACTCAACGATGATATCGTGATCGATTGAACCATTTAACATACGAAACCAATTCCCTTTGTCTCGCGATATTCTACTTATCCGAGGTTTGATCATTGGTATCTTCATACCTAGTTCTTCCTCGTTATTGATATGTCATCCCTTGTGACCTAGTCACATACTTGAAAGCTATCTAGATGACATTCCACCTAGAGGGCCCAGAGTATATCTATCCGTCATATGGATGGACAAATCCCAATCTTGGTCTATGCGCTTCAACACATACTTTCAGAATACCCAATGACACCTTTATAACCGCCTGCCACGAAGCGGCGTTGATGTCATCAAAGTACCCATCCGGTGATGGTGATTAACATAACCTCATGGTCGAAGGATTAGGTTACTATGTATTTCAAAGCTTACAGCAATACGAACTTAATGACTTGATCTTATGCTACGCTTACTATGGGTGTGTGTCCATCACATCATTCTCCTAATGATATGATCTTGTTATTAACGACATCCAATGCCCATGATCAGGAAACCATGATCATCCATTAATCAACAAGCTAGTTTAACAAGAGGCTTACTAGGGACTCTTTTATGTTTACAAAACACACAAGTATTAATGTTTCCGGTTAATACAATTATAGCATGGGATGTAAACATTTATCATAAACATAAAGATATAATAATAACCACTTTATGATTGCCTCTTGGGCATATCTCCAACAGTCTCCCACTTGCACTAGAGTCAATAATCTAGTTAAAAAACTTGTGCATTCAACACCTATGGCTTTCTGGTGTTGTATAGACACTATTGCTAGTGGTAAACATAATCTTCGGATCCTACACTTCCGTGTCCGTGTGTATTTGCATGTCCTTGCGTCTCTACGCATTACTCATTCTCTAATGAGATGGCATTGTATAAATTTGGTCCTTTGGTGAGACCTTTAGTTCCTTGGGATTAAATCATGTTGATACAATTGTCATACAATGTATCTTCATAGTATTATCCCGCTATGAACCACACCTAGTTTGATAACAAACTACTTGACGCAAATGCCCTCATTTGCTGCCACAATAGCAGTCATATACTTAGCCTTTTGTTGTAGTATCTGTCACAATGTTTCAACTTTGGTACTCAACCAAATCCGTTATGGAACTTCTTTTCCATTACATTGTGCCACTCATAGTTTAAATTGAGATAAACTTAATTTTGTGACAAAACTAGTATCAATGCAACAATTTACAATGAACTATTTGTCACCACTATAATATATTCTTAGTTCTTCCAAAGATCATAGGAATATCCCTACTATTGTCCAATGATCATCTTATGAGTCATTATGGTATATGCTCATAACATTTAGAGCATAGGACATATCTGGATGTGTACATCTCAAAGATTGATCAAAATATTCTTGTGATTTCACCAAGTGTCAAAACACTTGAATCTCGTGTCAACACACTTGAATCTTGATTCAGTCCTTTCCGTGCGTCAAGAACCTTTCTTGTTGTTTCCATATCGAACTCATTCAACATCTTATCTATGTACATTTGGCAAAACCATATTAGCGCCTCAATCTATCCATATAGACATTGATGCCTAATTCTTGGGTTAAGCCTAAGTCTTTCATCGAAATGAAATTCTTAACCTGTGTCAATAAAAGATACATTATTTCTAATCAACGATATGTCTTTCACATAATGTATTAGAAATATGTATTAGCGCTCCCACTTAATTTCTTGCAAAATGCAAGCATCTTCATCGTCTCTGATGAAATTAAACCTTTTAACGGTTTCATCATGGTGAAGATTCCAACTCCGCGATGCTCACTTCAACCATTGAAGTTTTGCATACTCTTTTAGCATCCTTTGAATTAACAAAACCCTTTGGATCGTGTCATGTACACGTCCGAGGTAAGCATTCTATTAAAAGAACTTGTTTTGTTTGTTCAACTACCATATACCAAAATATATGTAGTGGTTGCTACATTAATCCGTCCAGACTAAATATCGCTATGAAAGATCAAATCTTATCATAGTCAATTCCTTGAACATTATCGTAAGCTCTTTCCGACATGTCGACTATTTCATAGATGTGAAACATCCATGTCTATTTCTTTATAGATCCATATACGACTGTAAGGTCTTGCACCTTTCTAGAGGGTCTTTCAAATTCAAAGCTTGATTTCTCGTGTATGGAATTATCATGGATTTTATGGCTTTAAGCCATTTAACGAAGTCAGGGCCCATCATTGCTTCTTTGCATGTAGTCGGTTCATCACTGTCAAACAACAATGATTTAACTCTCAAATCTTGGCATTTGATTACTTACCCGACCTACTTGGTTCAATAGTAACTTAGATCTCCGTGACCATAACCTTTGAGGCATGTGAGCCATGAGCATTGTTGCTGCCTCCGGGACACTTTCCGACGCTGCGCAACTCAGCACATATTAGCCAAGGTTCAACAACCTTGTCAAAGTTCTATTGTCCTCCCACTTAACTTTTCACCAAAAATTCCTTCTCAAGAAAATCGACACTCTAAGCGACAAACAATTTTGTCTTCGGTGTTATGGAGGAATACCCAATGGTTATTCGAAATAACCTACAAAGACATGCTCATCCGAGTTTGGTTGTAAACATTTTACTTATGCCTAGCATACCAAAAATTTAAGAAAGGACAACCTGGGTTTTATCCCAAACCATGACTTATATGGTGTCATTTCAACGGATCACGATGGAGCTCTTTTCAATGTAAAAGCGGTAGTCACTAAAGCTTTAATCTTTAAAATATAATGGCAGTTTTATAAATGACACCTTTGATCTTACCATGTCAAACAAGGTTTCATTACATATCTTGAACACTTCATACTCCTATGGTGTTTTGGGAAATGCAAATCCATGGAACGATTCCTCAAGTCTTAGGTGTTTTGCTAAACTTGTAACTCAAACATCTTTCTTTATGATCCCATCATAAACTTTTATTTTCTTGTTACAATGATTTTCCACTTCATCTTGAAAGTCTTTGAACATTTTCAAATGTTTCATACTTCTTCCTTATTGAGTAAGTATATACATATACTCACTCAAATCTTCGGAGAAAGCATATGAAGTTGAAATCCATCGCTCACGACTACACATAATGGACTATATACATCAATATGTACAAATTCCAATCAGTTAGTCGTCCGTTCCTCTTTGGCCTATTTAACGGAGTTTTAATTATCTCCGTGAAAGTATCACAAGCGTCATTTTATCAAAAACAAAGACTCAAAAAATCCATAAACATGGAGTTTCTTCATGTATCCCTTTCAATATAATTTAAACGGCGATGTCACTTCGCAAGTGATCTTTCAATCATTTGTCTTGCGACATTTTAGCATTAGTTTTATGGTCGTTATTTCTCCAACCAGACTTGTATATCGTCCATCTATTATGGAATACGGTAATTATTTGAACAACCTTTTGTCGTCATAATACCTGATCAAAATAACAATTATTGAAACAAATCTTGAAGGCAAGCTTTGATGTTAACGAGCAACACAACAACCCTTTGTTTGTTTTCGATGAACATCATCACATATTCTCTTGCTAGTTACTTAGGCCATTGTAGTTCATGAATTGTGTTGTCTCAGATGACACTTCATACCAACCAGTTCGGTATCCAATACTGCAGAACCACATTGTTTAACAACCAAGGAATACAGCCATAACATGTATCTTCTATATACCTAAGTTTGGACATCTCCAATCTCTTCTTTTCTGCCAAATATTTTATAGATTCTCTTTCAACAATTCCTTTTCTTTTAAAAGAATCTATCAACATCAATAGTGGTGTCATTCACATGACACATAGTACAAAGCGTGTATAGTCAAATACTAATACCTTTGGACTTGCACTTTGAAGTGGATCACCTTCATCAAATGTTTGGTATTTTTTCAAAATTTCATTCTTTAGTAACCTTTTAGTGTAGTAAACATTTTTACTTACATCTTCTATTCATCATTATCATGACAACTTTCATGATCAAGCCGCTATAGCTTATAAAGGTGAATTGCGAGTATAATGTTTCTTTTCCAAAACCTTTTGGAGGATTAGGACGACTAGCGTCTCCAACCTTCACAAATTCTCATCAAATATGAGGACATATACTCTATCATGTTGTAACCAACACATTGTTTTAGATATCGCAATACCTTTCACATATGATGGTTTCTGAAACATTGCTTTCAGCTCTTAGATAAACTTGATATTAAAAACAATCTTTTGAGTATCAAGAATCATGGAGGCAAACATGATACATTAGATACTAACACTGGAATTGTTACTCTTGATTTAATACTGTTTATTAAACTTCACAGAGTAAACGGAGTTTGCTGAAAGTTTGCAATATGACTTTTAAACTTTAGATTGACACTCAAAACAATATGATACCATCAGAAAGCAAATATCCAGAATTTCTATAGTTCTACTATCTCAACTATAACTAAGCGTAAGGTGGTGAACGGATGCCAATGACTACAACAAACTATGCAAATTCACTTTGATTGTGTTTATGATAAATTGAGTTTGAATAATCCAAATTACAAATAAACTCCCACTCAAAACAACATCCCTCGCAGTTGTTTTAGTGATTACACGAACCAAATCCACTACACAAAGTCCGATCATCACGTGAGATGATGTAGCTTCATCGGTGAACAATCTTCATGTTCATCATATCAATCATATGACTCATGCTCTACCTTTCGGTATTCCGTGTTCCGAGACCATGTCTGTACATGCTAGGCTCGTCAAGATTAACCTTAGTTTCCGCATGTGCAAATCTGGCTTGCACCCATTGTATGCACACGTAGAGTCTATCACACCCGATCATCACGAGATGCTTCAAAACGACGAGTCTTAGCAACGGTGCTTACTAAGGACGAACACTTTATTACTTGATATTTAGTGAGAGGGATCATCTTATAATGCTACCGTCGCGATCTAAGCAATACAAGATGCATAAAGGATTAACATCACAGGCAATTCATAATTAGTGTGATATGATATGGCCCTTTCTTCTTATGCCTTCGATCTCCATCTCCAAAGCACGGACATGATCTCCATCATCACCAGCATTGCGTCAAGGTCCGTGGCGCCGCTTCATGGTTGTCCATCATCACTAGCAACTATTACAACTACTTGGAACAAAGCTATTACAAGATGAATAGACACGCAGGTCTTAACAGAATTAAAGACAACCATTAGTTCTCGCCGGTTGCCATATTACAACAAGGATCATTGCATACATCAAATACAATCACAATCACATGTAGGCCATATCAAATCACAAAACCCCTGCAAAAACAAGTTAGACGCCTCTAATTTTCTTTGCAAGTTTTACGTGGCTTAGGGCTTTCGACTAAGAACGCATCTTACCTACGAAACTAAACCACAACGTTGATACAAGTGCTATCAAGTGCAAAGTGTAGATTTGATCTATACTATGATGGGAGAGACAGACACCCGCAAAGCCACTTGTGCAAAACGAGTTGCACATCAAGCGTGGAGCAAGTCTCATGTGCGATGACATGTAATGTTAGCCCGGGCCGCTTCATCCCACCATACCGCAAGATGCAAAGTACACATATAGCAAAAGATGGCACGAGCACCAGCGCCCACAACCTCATTGTGTTCTACTCGTGCAACAGATCTACGCATAGACAAGGCTCTGATACCACTGATGGGTTCGCAGCATGGAAAACAAAAAATTTCTACCGCAAGAACAAACAAAACCTAGATCTAATCTAGATAAAATCCAAGATCTAATCTATTAGACATGAGCAACGAGATAGATCGGTACTAACCCTCGTAGAACCGAAAGAGTTACGAGATTAGATCTCATGGATGATGTAGTCGATCACTTGCCGATCTCAAGATCGTGTGGACGATCCTTCCGGCGTCGCATTCCGGGCGCTTCACAGACGGTCACACATGCGAAGTCGGCAGACCTTCCTCTCCTGCTAGCGAGCAGCAGAGGTAGTAGATCTTCCACGGAATCCCAAGAGCTTTGCAGTGGTGGTGGTGGTGGATGCGAATCTGCAGGCTTCGCCTATGCCTGTAGAAGAAACATGGAGGAGAGAGGCTGAGATTGGGAGTTATGGGACAGCAGAAGAGGCGCCTTCCCTTCTATTTAAAGGAGGGAGGCGCGCCTGGGGAGGGAGAGTCCTAGTAGGACTCCCTCCTCCTTGGGCCGACGGGTTGGGGGGAGGAGTCCTCCTCTCCCACGAATCCGTGTCTTACCCCACTTGGTTTCTTTGATCCCTTTCTTGGTTTTCAAGCAAACTCCAAGAAATCCTCTAGAACCTTCCAGAACATTCTAAAACCTTCTAGAATCTCCATACAAACACTCTGGAACATTTCCTAACTTACAAAATGATCCCCAATATATGAATCTCATTCTCCGGACCATTCCGGATCTCCTCGTGATGTCCCGGATCCATTCCCGAGACTCCGAACAACATTCGGTCTCCAACGCAAATTCCATATCTACTTCAAACAACTTCGAACCTTAAGTTTGTCACCCTATGGTTCGTGAATATGCAGACATGATGAAGACACCTCTCTCATTAATAATCATCAGCGGGATCTGGAGATCCATAACGGCTCCCACATACTCAACAATGATATCGTGATCGATTGAACCATTTAACATACGAAACCAATTCCCTTTGTCTGGCGATATTCTACTTAACCGAGGTTTGATCGTTGGTATCTTCATACCTAGTTCTTCCTCGTTACTGATAAGTACTCTTTACTCGTTCCATGTTATGTCATCCCTTGTGACCTAGTCACATTCTTGCAAGCTATGTAGATGACATTCCACCGAGAGGGCCCAGAGTATATCTATCCGTCATATGGATGGACAAATCCCAATCTTGGTCTATGCGCTTCAACACATACTTTCAGAATACCCAATGACACCTTTATAACCGCCCAGTTACGAAGCGGCCTTTGATGTCATCAAAGTACCCATCCGGTGATGGTGATTAACATAACCTCATGGTCGAAGGATTAGGTTACTATGTATTTCAAAGCTTACAGCAATACGAACTTAATGACTTGATCTTATGCTACGCTTACTATGGGTGTGTGTCCATCACATCATTCTCCTAATGATATGATCTTGTTATTAACAACATCCAATGCCCATGATCAGGAAACCATGATCATCCATT
Organism: Avena insularis; assembly: GCA_023614405.1. NCBI lineage: Eukaryota > Viridiplantae > Streptophyta > Magnoliopsida > Poales > Poaceae > Avena > Avena insularis. The sequence continues at coordinate 186,810 of JAJUPC010000507.1, read as the reverse complement.
AATCAACAAGCTAGTTTAACAAGAGGCTTACTAGGGACTCTTTTATGTTTACAAAACACACAAGTACTAATGTTTCCGGTTAATACAATTATAGCATGGGATGTAAACATTTATCATAAACATAAAGATATAATAATGACCACTTTATTATTGCCTCTTGGGCATATCTCCAACACTTTTCATGAACCACACATGGATCCACCAGTGTCATTGCATGTGTGTTCTTCTCATGAACCACAACTAGAGTCATTGCATGTGTGTTCTTCTAAACAAACCACACATGGATCCCCCTAGTGTGATTGCATGTCTATTCCTCTAACAAACCACACATGCATCCACCTAGTGTGATCGCATGTCTGTTCTTTTCACAAACCACACATGGATCCACCCAGTGTCATTGCATGTGTGTTCTTTTCATGAACCACACATGGATCCACCAGTGTCATTGCATGTGTGTTCTTTTCATGAACCACAACTAGAGTCATTGCATGTTTGTTCTTCTAAACGAACCACACATGGATCCACCCAGTGTTATTGCATGTCTGTTCTTCTAAACAAACCACACATGGATCCACCCAGTGTCATTGCATGTATGTTCCTCTAAACAAACCACACATGGATCCACCTAGTGTGATTGCAAGTCTGTTCTTTTCATGAACCATACATGGATCCACCAGTGTCATTGCATGTGTGTTCTTCTCATGAACCACAACTAGAGTAATTGCATGTGTGTTCTTCTAAACAAACCACACATGGATCCACCTAGTGTGATTGCATGTCTGATCCTCTAACAAACCACACATGGATCCACCTTGTGTGATCGCATGTCTGTTCTTTTCACAAACCACACATGGATCCACCTAGTGTCATTGCATGTTTGTTCTTTTCATGAACCACACATGGATCCACCTAGTGTGATTGCATGTCTATTCTTTTCATGAACCACAGCTAGAGTCATTGCATGTGTGTTCCTTCCACAAACCACATATGGATCCACTAGTGTCATTGCATGTCTGTTCTTCTCATGAACCACGCCCAGTGTGATTGCATGTCTGTTCCTCTAAACAAACCACACATGGATCCACCAGTGTCATTGCATGTGTGTTCTCATGAACCACAGCCAGTGTCATTGCATGTCTGTTCTTCTCACAAACCACACAAGGATCCACCAGTGTCATTGCATGTGTGTTCCTCTCATGAACCACACCCAGTGTCATTACATGTCTGTTCCTCTAAACAAACCACACATGGATCCACCTAGTGTGATTGCATGTCTGTTCTTTTCACAAACCAAACATGGATCCACCTAGTGTCATTGCATGTCTGTTCTTTTCACAAACTACACATGGAACCACAGCCAGTGTCATTGCATGTATGTTATTCTAAACAAACCACACATGGATCCACCAGTGTTATTGCATGTGTGTTCTTTTCATGAACCACAGCTAGAGTCATTGCATGTCAGTTCTTCTAAACAAACCACAAATGGATCCACCCAGTGTCATTGCATGTCTATTCCTCTAAACAAACCACACATGGATCCACCTAGTGTGATTGCATGTCTGTTCTTTTCACAAACCACACACGAATCCACCCAGTGTCATTGCATGTCTGTTCCTCTAAACAAACCACACATGGATCCACCTAGTGTGAGAGCATGTGTGTTCTTTTCACAAACCACACATGGATGCACCTAGTGTAATTGCATGTCTGTTCTTTTCACAAACCACACATGGAACCACAGCCAGTGTCATTGCATGTATGTTCTTCTACACAAACCACACATGGATCCACCAGTGTCATTGCATGTGTGTTCTTTTCATGAACCATAGCTAGAGTCATTGCATGTATGTTCTTCTAAACAAACCACACATGGATCCACCCAGTGCCATTGCATGTCTGTTCCTCTAAACAAACCACACATGGATCCACCTAGTGTGATTGCATGTCTGTTCTTTTCACAAACCACACATTGATCCACCAGTGTCATTCCATGCGTGTTCTTTTCATGAACCACAACAAGAGTCATTGCATGTCTGTTCTTCTAAACAAACCACACACGGATCCACCCAGTGTCATTGCATGTCTGTTCCTCTAAACAAAACACACATGGATCCACCCAGTGGCATTGCATGTCTGTTCTTTTCATGAACCACACATCGATCCACCAGTGTCATTGCATGTGTGTTCTTTTCATGAACCACAACTAGAGTCATTGCATGTATGTTCTTTTAAAGAAACCACACATGGATCCACCCAGTGTCATTGCATGTCTGTTCCTCTAAACAAACCACACATGGATCCACCTAGTGTGATTGCATTGTTTTTCATGAACCACACATGGATCCACCAGTGTCATTGCATGTGTGTTCTTCTCATGAACCACAACTAGAGTCATTGCATGTGTGTTCTTCTAAACAAACCACACATGGATCCACCTAGTGTGATTGCATGTCTATTCCTCTAACAAACCACACATGGATCCACCTAGTGTGATCGCATTTCTGTTCTTTTCACAAACCACACATGGATCCACCCAGTGTCATTGCATCTCTGATATTTTCATGAATCACAGATGGATCCACCTAGTGTCATTGTATGTCTGTTCCTCTAAACAAACCACATGGATCCACCCGTGTCATTGCATGTCTGTTTCCTCCAAACAAACCACATGAATCCAGCCAGTGTCATTGCATGTCTATTCTTTTCATGAACCACACATGGATCCACCAGTGTCATTGCATGTGTGTTCTTTTCATGAACCACCACTAGTGTCATTGCATGTCTGTTCTTCTAAACAAACCACACATGGATCCACCCAGTGTCAATGCATGTCTGTTCTTCTAAACAAACCACACATGGATCCACCCAGTGTCATTGCATGAATGTTCCTCTAAACAAACCACACATGGATCCACCTAGTGTGATTGCAAGTCTGTTCTTTTCATGAACCATACATGGATCCACCAGTGTCATTGCATTTGTGTTCTTTTCATGAACCACAACTAGGGTCATTGCATGTGTGTTCTTCTAAACAAACCACACATGGATCCACCTAGTGTGATTGCATGTCTGTTCTTTTCACAAACCACACATGGATCCACTAGTATCATTGCATGTGTGTTCTTTTCATGAACAACAACTAGTGTCATTGCATGTGTGTTCTTCTAAACAAACCACACATGGATCCACCCCGTGTCATTGCATGTCTGTTCCTCCAAACAAACCACACATGGATCCACCCAGTGTCATTGCATGTCTATTCTTTTCATGAACCACACATGGATCCACCAGTGTCATTGCATGTGTGTTCTTTTCATGAACCACCACTAGTGTCATTGCATGTCTGTTCTTCTAAACAAACCACACATGGATCCACCCAGTGTCACTGCATGTCTGTTCTTCTAAACAAACCACACATGGATCCACCCAGTGTCATTGCATGTATGTTCCTCTAAACAAACCACACATGGATCCACCTAGTGTGATTGCAAGTCTGTTCTTTTCATGAACCATACATGGATCCACCAGCGTCATTGCATTTGTGTTCTTCTCATGAACCACAACTAGAGTCATTGCATGTGTGTTCTTCTAAACAAACCACACATGGATCCACCTAGTGTGATTGCATGTCTGTTCTTTTCACAAACCAAACATGGATCCACCTAGTGTCATTACATGTTTGTTCTTTTCACAAACCACAACCAATGTCATTGCATGTATGTTATTCTAAACAAACCACACATGGATCCACCAGTGTCATTGCATGTGTGTTCTTTTAATGAACCACAGCTAGAGTCATTGCATGTCAGTTCTTCTAAACAAACCACAAATGGATCCACCTAGTGTCATTTCATGTCTGTTACTCTAATCAAACCACACATGGATCCACCTAGTGTGATTGCATGTCTGTTCTTTTCACAAACCACACATGGATCCAACAGTGTCATTGCATGTGTGTTCTTTTCATGAACCACAACTAGAGACATTGCATGTCTGTTCTTCTAAACAAACCACACACGGATCCACCCAGTGTCATTGCATGTCTGTTCCTCTAAACAAAACACATGGATCCACCCAGTGTCATTGCATGTCTGTTCTTTTCATGAACCACACATGGATCCACCAGTGTCATTGCATGTGTGTTCTTTTCATGAACCAGAACTAGAGTCATTGCATGTATGTTCTTTTAAAGAAACCACACATGGATCCACCCAGTGTCATTGCATGTCTGTTCCTCTAAACAAACCACACATGGATCCACCTAGTGTGATTGCATGTCTGTTCTTTTCATGAACCACACATGGATCCACCAGTGTCATTGCATGTGTGTTCTTCTCATGAACCACAACTAGAGTCATTGCATGTGTGTTCCTCTAAACAAACCACACATGGATCCACCTAGTGTGATTGCATGCCTATTCCTCTAACAAACCACACATGGATCCACCTAGTGTGATCGCATTTCTGTTCTTTTCACAAACCACACATGGATCCACCCAGTGTCATTGCATGTCTGATATTTTCATGAATCATGATGGATCCACCTAGTGTCATTGTATGTCTGTTCCTCTAAACAAACCACACATGGATCCACCCCGTGTCATTGCATGTCTGTTCCTCCAAACAAACCACACATGGATCCACCCAGTGTCATTGCATGTCTATTCTTTTCATGAACCACACAAGGATCCACAAGTGTCATTGCATGTGTGTTCTTTTGATGAACCACACCAAGTGTCATTGCATGCCTGTTCTTCTAAACAAACCACACATGGATCCACCCAGTGTCACTGCATGTCTGTTCTTCTAAACAAACCACACATGGATCCACCAAGTGTCATTGCATGTATGTTCCTCTAAACAAACCACACATGGATCCACCTAGTGTGATTGCAAGTCTGTTCTTTTCATGAACCACACATGGATCCACTAGTGTCATTGCATGTGTGTTCTTTTCATGAACCACAACTAGAGTTATTGCATGTATGTTCTTCTAAACAAACCACACATGGATCCACCCAATGTCATTGCGTGTCTGTTCCTCTAAACAAACCACACATGGATCCACCTAGTGTGATTGCAAGTCTGTTCTTTTCATGAACCATACATGGATCCACCAGTGTCATTGCATGTGTGTTCTTCTCATGAACCACAACTAGAGTAATTGCATGTGTGTTCTTCTAAACAAACCACACATGGATCCACCTAGTGTGATTGCATGTCTGATCCTCTAACAAACCACACATGAATCCACCTTGTGTGATCGCATGTCTGTTCTTTTCACAAACCACACATGGATCCACCTAGTGTCATTGCATGTTTGTTCTTTTCATGAACCACACATGGATCCACCTAGTGTGATTGCATGCCTGTTCTTTTCATGAACCACAGCTAGAGTCATTGCATGTGTGTTCCTTCCACAAACCACATATGGATCCACCAGTGTCATTGCATGTCTGTTCTTCTCATGAACCACGCCCAATGTGATTGCATGTCTGTTCCTCTAAACAAACCACACATGGATCCACCAGTGTCATTGCATGTGTGTTCTTCTCATGAACCACAGCCAGTGTCATTGCATGTCTGTTCTTCTCACAAACCACACAAGGATCCACCAGTGTCATTGCATGTGTGTTCCTCTCATGAACCACACCCAGTGTCATTACATGTCTGTTCCTCTAAACAAACCACACATGGATACACCTAGTGTGATTGCATGTCTGTTCTTTTCACAAACCAAACATGGATCCACCTAGTGTCATTGCATGTCTGTTCTTTTCACAAACTACACATGGAACCACAGCCAGTGTCATTGCATGTATGTTATTCTAAACAAACCACACATGGATCCACCAGTGTTATTGCATGTGTGTTCTTTTCATGAACCACAACTAGAGTCATTGCATGTCAGTTCTTCTAAACAAACCACAAATGGATCCACCCAGTGTCATTGCATGTCTATTCCTCTAAACAAACCACACATGGATCCACCTAGTGTGATTGCATGTCTATTCTTTTCACAAACCACACACGAATCCACCCAGTGTCATTGCATGTCTGTTCCTCTAAACAAACCACACATGGATCCACCTAGTGTGATTGCATGTCTGTTCTTTTCACAAACCACACATGGATGCACCTAGTGTAATTGCATGTCTGTTCTTTTCACAAACCACACATGGAACCACAGCCAGTGTCATTGCATGTATGTTCTTCTACACAAACTACACATGGATCCACCAGTGTCATTGCATGACTGTTCTTTTCATGAACCATAGCTAGAGTCATTACACGTATGTTCTTCTAAACAAACCACACATGGATCCACCTAGTGCCATTGCATGTCTGTTCCTCTAAAAAAACCACACATGGATCCACCTAGTGTGATTGCATGTCTGTTCTTTTCACAAACCACACAGTGATCCACCAGTGTCATTCCATGTGTGTTCTTTTCATGAACCACAACAAGAGTCATTGCATGTCTGTTCTTCTAAACAAACCACACACGGATCCACCCAGTGTCATTGCATGTCTGTCCCTCTAAACAAAACACACATAGATCCACCCAGTGTCATTGCATGTCTGTTCTTTTCATGAACCACACATCGATCCACCAGTGTCATTGCATGTGTGTTCTTTTCATGAACCACAACTAGAGTCATTGCATGTATGTTCTTTTAAAGAAACCACACATGGATCCACCCAGTGTCATTGCATGTCTGTTCCTCTAAACAAACCACACATGGATCCACCTAGTGTGATTGCATGTCTGTTCTTTTCATGAACCACACATGGATCCACCAGTGTCATTGCATGTGTGTTCTTCTCATGAACCACAACTAGAGTCATTGCATGTGTGTTCTTCTAAACAAACCACACATGGATCCACCTAGTGTGATTGCATGTCTATTCCTCTAACAAACCACACATGGATCCACCTAGTGTGATCGCATTTCTGTTCTTTTCACAAACCACACATGGATCCACCCAGTGTCATTGCATGTCTGATATTTTCATGAATCACAGATGGATCCACCTAGTGTCATTGTATGTCTGTTCCTCTAAACAAACCACACATGGATCCACCCCGTGTCATTGCATGTCTGTTCCTCCAAACAAACCACACATGGATCCACCCAGTGTCATTGCATGTCTATTCTTTTCATGAACCACACATGGATCCACCAGTGTCATTGCATGTGTGTTCTTTTCATGAACCACCACTAGTGTCATTGCATGTCTGTTCTTCTAAACAAACCACACATGGATCCACCCAGTGTCAATGCATGTCTGTTCTTCTAAACAAACCACACATGGATCCACCCAGTGTCATTGCATGTATGTTCCTCTAAACAAACCACACATGGATCCACCTAGTGTGATTGCAAGTCTGTTCTTTTCATGAACCATACATGGATCCACCAGTGTCATTGCATTTGTGTTCTTTTCATGAACCACAACTAGGGTCATTGCATGTGTGTTCTTCTAAACAAACCACACATGGATCCACCTAGTGTGATTGCATGTCTGTTCTTTTCACAAACCACACATGGATCCACTAGTATCATTGCATGTGTGTTCTTTTCATGAACAACAACTAGTGTCATTGCATGTGTGTTCTTCTAAACAAACCACACATGGATCCACCCCATGTCATTGCATGTCTGTTCCTCCAAACAAACCACACATGGATCCACCCAGTGTCATTGCATGTCTATTCTTTTCATGAACCACACATGGATCCACCAGTGTCATTGCATGTGTGTTCTTTTCATGAACCACCACTAGTGTCATTGCATGTCTGTTCTTCTAAACAAACCACACATGGATCCACCCAATGTCAATGCATGTCTGTTCTTCTAAACAAACCACACATGGATCCACCTAGTGTCATTGCATGTATGTTCCTCTAAACAAACCACACATGGATCCACCTAGTGTGATTGCAAGTCTGTTCTTTTCATGAACCATACATGGATCCACCAGTGTCATTGCATTTGTGTTCTTCTCATGAACCACAACTAGAGTCATTGCATGTGTGTTCTTCTAAACAAACCACACATGGATCCACCTAGTGTGATTGCATGTCTGTTCTTTTCACAAACCAAACATGGATCCACCTAGTGTCATTACATGTTTGTTCTTTTCACAAACCACAACCAATGTCATTGCATGTATGTTATTCTAAACAAACCACACATGGATCCACCAGTGTCATTGCATGTGTGTTCTTTTAATGAACCACAGCTAGAGTCATTGCATGTCAGTTCTTCTAAACAAACCACAAATGGATCCACCTAGTGTCATTGCATGTCTGTTACTCTAATCAAACCACACATGGATCCACCTAGTTCGATTGCATGTCTGTTCTTTTCACAAACCACACATGGATCCAGCAGTGTCATTGCATGTGTGTTCTTTTCATGAACCACAACTAGAGACATTGCATGTCTGTTCTTCTAAACAAACCACACACGGATCCACCCAGTGTCATTGCATGTCTGTTCCTCTAAACAAAACACACATGGATCCACCCAGTGTCATTGCATGTCTGTTCTTTTCATGAACCACACATGGATCCACCAGTGTCATTGCATGTGTGTTCTTTTCATGAACCACAACTAGAGTCATTGCATGTATGTTCTTTTAAAGAAACTACACATGGATCCACCCAAAGGTCATTGCATGTCTGTTCTCTAAACAAACCACACATGGATCCACCTAGTGTGATTGCATGTCTGTTTTTCATGAACCACATGGATCCACCAGTGTCATTGCATGTGTGTTCTTCTCATGAACCACAACTAGAGTCATTGCATGTGTGTTCTTCTAAACAAACCACACATGGATCCACCTAGTGTGATTGCATGCCTATTCCTCTAACAAACCACACATGGATCCACCTAGTGTGATCGCATTTCTGTTCTTTTCACAAACCACACATGGATCCACCCAGTGTCATTGCATGTCTGATATTTTCATGAATCACAGATGGATCCACCTAGTGTCATTGTATGTCTGTTCCTCTAAACAAACCACACATGGATCCACCCCGTGTCATTGCATGTCTGTTCCTCCAAACAAACCACACATGGATCCACCCAGTGTCATTGCATGTCTATTCTTTTCATGAACCACACATGGATCCACCAGTGTCATTGCATGTGTGTTCTTTTCATGAACCACCACTAGTGTCATTGCATGTCTGTTCTTCTAAACAAACCACACATGGATCCACCCAGTGTCAATGCATGTCTGTTCTTCTAAACAAACCACACATGGATCCACCAAGTGTGATTGCAAGTCTGTTCTTTTCATGAACCACACATGGATCCACTAGTGTCATTGCATGTGTGTTCTTTTCATGAACCACAACTAGAGTTATTGCATGTATGTTCTTCTAAACAAACCACACATGGATCCACCCAATGTCATTGCGTGTCTGTTCCTCTAAACAAACCACACATGGATCCACCTAGTGTGATTGCAAGTCTGTTCTTTTCATGAACCATACATGGATCCACCAGTGTCATTGCATGTGTGTTCTTCTCATGAACCACAACTAGAGTAATTGCATGTGTGTTCTTCTAAACAAACCACACATGGATCCACCTAGTGTGATTGCATGTCTGATCCTCTAACAAACCACACATGAATCCACCTTGTGTGATCGCATGTCTGTTCTTTTCACAAACCACACATGGATCCACCTAGTGTCATTGCATGTTTGTTCTTTTCATGAACCACACATGGATCCACCTAGTGTGATTGCATGCCTGTTCTTTTCATGAACCACAGCTAGAGTCATTGCATGTGTGTTCCTTCCACAAACCACATATGGATCCACCAGTGTCATTGCATGTCTGTTCTTCTCATGAACCACGCCCAATGTGATTGCATGTCTGTTCCTCTAAACAAACCACACATGGATCCACCAGTGTCATTGCATGTGTGTTCTTCTCATGAACCACAGCCAGTGTCATTGCATGTCTGTTCTTCTCACAAACCACACAAGGATCCACCAGTGTCATTGCATGTGTGTTCCTCTCATGAACCACACCCAGTGTCATTACATGTCTGTTCCTCTAAACAAACCACACATGGATCCACCTAGTGTGATTGCATGTCTGTTCTTTTCACAAACAAAACATGGATCCACCAAGTGTCATTGCATGTCTGTTCTTTTCACAAACTACACATGGAACCACAGCCAGTGTCATTGCATGTATGTTATTCTAAACAAACCACACATGGATCCACCAGTGTTATTGCATGTGTGTTCTTTTCATGAACCACAACTAGAGTCATTGCATGTCAGTTCTTGTAAACAAACCACAAATGGATCCACCCAGTGTCATTGCATGTCTATTCCTCTAAACAAACCACACATGGATCCACCTAGTGTGATTGCATGTCTGGTCTTTTCACAAACCACACACGAATCCACCCAGTGTCATTGCATGTCTGTTCCTCTAAACAAACCACACATGGATCCACCTAGTGTGATTGCATGTCTGTTCTTTTCACAAACCACACATGGATGCACCTAGTGTAATTGCATGTCTGTTCTTTTCACAAACCACACATGGAACCACAGCCAGTGTCATTGCATGTATGTTCTTCTACACAAACCACACATGGATCCACCAGTGTCATTGCATGTGTGTTCTTTTCATGAACCATAGCTAGAGTCATTACACGTATGTTCTTCTAAACAAACCACACATGGATCCACCTAGTGCCATTGCATGTCTGTTCCTCTAAAAAAACCACACATGGATCCACCTAGTGTGATTGCATGTCTGTTCTTTTCACAAACCACACAGTGATCCACCAGTGTCATTCCATGTGTGTTCTTTTCATGAACCACAACAAGAGTCATTGCATGTCTGTTCTTCTAAACAAACCACACACGGATCCACCCAGTGTCATTACATGTCTGTCCCTCTAAACAAAACACACATAGATCCACCCAGTGTCATTGCATGTCTGTTCTTTTCATGAACCACACATCGATCCACCAGTGTCATTGCATGTGTGTTCTTTTCATGAACCACAACTAGAGTCATTGCATGTATGTTCTTTTAAAGAAACCACACATGGATCCACCCAGTGTCATTGCATGTCTGTTCCTCTAAACAAACCACACATGGATCCACCTAGTGTGATTGCATGTCTGTTCTTTTCATGAACCACACATGGATCCACCAGTGTCATTGCATGTGTGTTCTTCTCATGAACCACAACTAGAGTCATTGCATGTGTGTTCTTCTAAACAAACCACACATGGATCCACCTAGTGTGATTGCATGTCTATTCCTCTAACAAACCACACATGGATCCACCTAGTGTGATCGCATTTCTGTTCTTTTCACAAACCACACATGGATCCACCCAGTGTCATTGCATGTCTGATATTTTCATGAATCACAGATGGATCCACCTAGTGTCATTGTATGTCTGTTCCTCTAAACAAACCACACATGGATCCACCCCGTGTCATTGCATGTCTGTTCCTCCAAACAAACCACACATGGATCCACCCAGTGTCATTGCATGTCTATTCTTTTCATGAACCACACATGGATCCACCAGTGTCATTGCATGTGTGTTCTTTTCATGAACCACCACTAGTGTCATTGCATGTCTGTTCTTCTAAACAAACCACACATGGATCCACCCAGTGTCAATGCATGTCTGTTCTTCTAAACAAACCACACATGGATCCACCTAGTGTCATTGCATGTATGTTCCTCTAAACAAACCACACATGGATCCACCTAGTGTGATTGCAAGTCTGTTCTTTTCATGAACCACACATGGATCCACTAGTGTCATTGCATGTGTGTTGTTTTCATGAACCACAACTAGAGCTATTGCATGTATGTTCTTCTAAACAAACCACACATGGATCCACCCAATGTCATTGCATGTCTGTTCCTCTAAACAAACCACACATGGTTCCACCTAGTGTGATTGCAAGTCTGTTCTTTTCATGAACCATACATGGATCCACCAGTGTCATTGCATGTGTGTTCTTCTCATGAACCACAACTAGAGTAATTGCATGTGTGTTCTTCTAAACAAACCACACATGGATCCACCTAGTGTGATTGCATGTCTGATCCTCTAACAAACCACACATGGATCCACCTTGTGTGATCGCATGTCTGTTCTTTTCACAAACCACACATGGATCCACCTAGTGTCATTGCATGTTTGTTCTTTTCATGAACCACACATGGATCCACCTAGTGTGATTGCATGTCTGTTCTTTTCATGAACCACAGCTAGAGTCATTGCATGTGTGTTCCTTCCACAAACCACATATGGATCCACCAGTGTCATTGCATGTCTGTTCTTATCATGAACCACGCCCAGTGTGATTGCATGTCTGTTCCTCTAAACAAACCACACATGGATCCACCAGTGTCATTGCATGTGTGTTCTTCTCATGAACCACAGCCAGTGTCATTGCATGTCTGTTCTTCTCACAAACCACACAAGGATCCACCAGTGTCATTGCATGTGTGTTCCTCTCATGAACCACACCCAGTGTCATTACATGTCTGTTCCTCTAAACAAACCACACATGGATCCACCTAGTGTGATTGCATGTCTGTTCTTTTCACAAACCAAACATGGATCCATCTAGTGTCATTGCATGTCTGTTCTTTTCAAAAACTACACATGGAACCACAGCCAGTGTCATTGCATGTATGTTATTCTAAACAAACCACACATGGATCCACCAGTGTTATTGCATGTGTGTTCTTTTCATGAACCACAGCTAGAGTCATTGCATGTCAGTTCTTCTAAACAAACCACAAATGGATCCACCCAGTGTCATTGCATGTCTATTCCTCTAAACAAACCACACATGGATCCACCTAGTGTGATTGCATGTCTGTTCTTTTCACAAACCACACATGGATCCACCCAGTGTCATTGCATGTCTGTTCCTCTAAACAAACCACACATGGATCCACCTAGTGTGAGAGCATGTGTGTTCTTTTCACAAACCACACATGGATGCACCTAGTGTAATTGCATGTGTGTTCTTTTCATAAACCACACATGGAACCACAGCCAGTGTCATTGCATGTATGTTCTTCAACACAAACCACACATGGATCCACCAGTGTCATTGCATGTGTGTTCTTTTCATGAACCATAGCTAGAGTCATTACACGTATGTTCTTCTAAACAAACCACACATGGATCCACCTAGTGCCATTGCATGTCTGTTCCTCTAAAAAAACCACACATGGATCCACCTAGTGTGATTGCATGTCTGTTCTTTTCACAAACCACACACGGATCCACCAGTGTCATTGCATGTCTGTTCTTTCATGAACCACAACTAGAGTCATTGCATGTCTGTTCTTCTAAACAAACCACACACGGATCCACCCAGTGTCATTGCATGTCTGTCCCTCTAAACAAAACACACATGGATCCACCCAGTGTCATTGCATGTCTGTTCTTTTCATGAACCACACATCGATCCACCAGTGTCATTGCATGTGTGTTCTTTTCATGAACCACAACTAGAGTCATTGCATGTATGTTCTTTTAAAGAAAACACACATGGATCCACCCAGTGTCATTGCATGTCTGTTCCTCTAAACAAACCACACATGGATCCACCTAGTGTGATTGCATGTCTATTCTTTTCATGAACCACACATGGATCCACCAGTGTCATTGCATGTGTGTTCTTCTCATGAACCACAACTAGAGTCATTGCATGTGTGTTCTTCTAAACAAACCACACATGGATCTAACTAGTGTGATTGCATGTCTATTCCTCTAACAAACCACACATGGATCCACCTAGTGTGATCGCATTTCTGTTCTTTTCACAAACCACACACGGATCCACCCAGTGTCATTGCATGTCTGATATTTTCATGAATCACAGATGGATCCACCTAGTGTCATTGTATGTCTATTCCTCTAAACAAACCACACATGGATCCACCCCGTGTCATTGCATGTCTGTTCCTCCAAACAAACCACACATGGATCCACCAGTGTCATTGCATGTGTGTTCTTTTCATGAACCACCACTAGTGTCATTGCATGTCTGTTCTTCTAAACAAACCACACATGGATCCACCCAGTGTCAATGCATGTCTGTTCTTCTAAACAAACCACACATGGATCCACCCAGTGTCATTGCATGTATGTTCCTCTAAACAAACCACACATGGATCCACCTAGTGTGATTGCAAGTCTGTTCTTTTCATGAACCATACATGGATCCACCAGTGTCATTGCATTTGTGTTCTTTTCATGAACCACAACTAGAGTCATTGCATGTGTGTTCTTCTAAACAAACCACACATGGATCCACCTAGTGTGATTGCATGTCTGTTCTTTTCACAAACCACACATGGATCCACTAGTATCATTGCATGTGTGTTCTTTTCATGAACAACAACTAGTGTCATTGCATGTATGTTATTCTAAACAAACCACACATGGATCCACCAGTGTTATTGCATGTGTGTTCTTTTCATGAACCACAACTAGAGTCATTGCATGTCAGTTCTTCTAAACAAACCACAAATGGATCCACCCAGTGTCATTGCATGTCTATTTCTCTAAACAAACCACACATGGATCCACCTAGTGTGATTGCATGTCTGTTCTTTTCACAAACCACACACGAATCCACCCAGTGTCATTGCATGTCTGTTCCTCTAAACAAACCACACATGGATCCACCTAGTGTGATTGCATGTCTGTTCTTTTCACAAACCACACATGGATGCACCTAGTGTAATTGCATGTCTGTTCTTTTCACAAACCACACATGGAACCACAGCCAGTGTCATTGCATGTATGTTCTTCTACACAAACCACACATGGATCCACCAGTGTCATTGCATGTGTGTTCTTTTCATGAACCATAGCTAGAGTCATTACACGTATGTTCTTCTAAACAAACCACACATGGATCCACCTAGTGCCATTGCATGTCTGTTCCTCTAAAAAAACCACACATGGATCCACCTAGTGTGATTGCATGTCTGTTCTTTTCACAAAACACACAGTGATCCACCAGTGTCATTCCATGTGTGTTCTTTTCATGAACCACAACAAGAGTCATTGCATGTCTGTTCTTCTAAACAAACCACACACGGATCCACCCAGTGTCATTGCATGTCTGTCCCTCTAAACAAAACACACATGGATCCACCCAGTGTCATTGCATGTCTGTTCTTTTCATGAACCACACATCGATCCACCAGTGTCATTGCATGTGTGTTCTTTTCATGAACCACAACTAGAGTCATTGCATGTATGTTCTTTTAAAGAAAACACACATGGATCCACCCAGTGTCATTGCATGTCTGTTCCTCTAAACAAACCACACATGGATCCACCTAGTGTGATTGCATGTCTATTCTTTTCATGAACCACACATGGATCCACCAGTGTCATTGCATGTGTGTTCTTCTCATGAACCTCAACTAGAGTCATTGCATGTGTGTTCTTCTAAACAAACCACACATGGATCTAACTAGTGTGATTGCATGTCTATTCCTCTAACAAACCACACATGGATCCACCTAGTGTGATCGCATTTCTGTTCTTTTCACAAACCACACACGGATCCACCCAGTGTCATTGCATGTCTGATATTTTCATGAATCATAGATGGATCCACCTAGTGTCATTGTATGTCTGTTCCTCTAAACAAACCACACATGGATCCACCCCGTGTCATTGCATGTCTGTTCCTCCAAACAAACCACACATGGATCCACCAGTGTCATTGCATGTGTGTTCTTTTCATGAACCACCACTAGTGTCATTGCATGTCTGTTCTTCTAAACAAACCACACATGGATCCACCCAGTGTCAATGCATGTCTGTTCTTCTAAACAAACCACACATGGATCCACCCAGTGTCATTGCATGTATGTTCCTCTAAACAAACCACACATGGATCCACCTAGTGTGATTGCAAGTCTGTTCTTTTCATGAACCATACATGGATCCACCAGTGTCATTGCATTTGTGTTCTTTTCATGAACCACAACTAGAGTCATTGCATGTGTGTTCTTCTAAACAAACCACACATGGATCCACCTAGTGTGATTGCATGTCTGTTCTTTTCACAAACCACACATGGATCCACTAGTATCATTGCATGTGTGTTCTTTTCATGAACAACAACTAGTGTCATTGCATGTGTGTTCTTCTAAACAAACCACACATGGATCCACCCCGTGTCATTGCATGTCTGTTCCTCCAAACAAACCACACATGGATCCACCCAGTGTCATTGCATGTCTATTCTTTTCATGAACCACACATGGATCCACCAGTGTCATTGCATGTGTGTTCTTTTCATGAACCACCACTAGTGTCATTGCATGTCTGTTCTTCTAAACAAACCACACATGGATCCACCCAGTGTCATTGCATGTATGTTCCTCTAAACAAACCACACATGGATCAACCAGTGTCATTGCATGTATGTTCCTCTAAACAAACCACACATGGATCCACCTAGTGTGATTGCAAGTCTGTTCTTTTCATGAACCATACATGGATCCACCAGTGTCATTGCATTTGTGTTCTTCTCATGAACCACAACTAGAGTCATTGCATGTGTGTTCTTCTAAACAAACCACACATGGATCCACCTAGTGCGATTGCATGTCTGTTCTTTTCACAAACAAAACATGGATCCACCTAGTGTCATTACATGTTTGTTCTTTTCACAAACCACAACCAATGTCATTGCATGTATGTTATTCTAAACAAACCACACATGGATCCACCAGTGTCATTGCATGTGTGTTCTTTTAATGAACCACAGCTAGAGTCATTGCATGTCAGTTCTTCTAAACAAACCACAAATGGATCCACCTAGTGTCATTGCATGCCTGTTACTCTAATCAAACCACACATGGATCCACCTAGTGTGATTGCATGTCTGTTCTTTTCACAAACCACACATGGATCCAGCAGTGTCATTGCATGTGTGTTCTTTTCATGAACCACAACTAGAGACATTGCATGTCTGTTCTTCTAAACAAACCACACACGGATCCACCCAGTGTCATTGCATGTCTGTTCCTCTAAACAAAACACACATGGATCCACCCAGTGTCATTGCATGTCTGTTCTTTTCATGAACCACACATGGATCCACCAGTGTCATTGCATGTGTGTTCTTTTCATGAACCACAATTAGAGTCATTGCATGTAATGTTCTTTTAAAGAAACCACACATGGATCCACCCAGTGTCATTGCATGTCTGTTCCTCTAAACAAACCACACATGGATCCACCTAGTGTGATTGCATGTCTGTTCTTTTCATGAACCACACATGGATCCACCAGTGTCATTGCATGTGTGTTCTTCTCATGAACCACAACTAGAGTCATTGCATGTGTGTTCTTCTAAACAAACCACACATGGATCCACCTAGTGTGATTGCATGTCTATTCCTCTAACAAACCACACATGGATCCACCTAGTGTGATCGCATTTCTGTTCTTTTCACAAACCACACATGGATCCACCCAGTGTCATTGCATGTCTGATATTTTCATGAATCACAGATGGATCCACCTAGTGTCATTGTATGTCTGTTCCTCTAAACAAACCACACATGGATCCACCCCGTGTCATTGCATGTCTGTTCCTCCAGACAAACCACACATGGATCCACCCAGTGTCATTGCATGTCTATTCTTTTCATGAACCACACATGGATCCACCAGTGTCATTGCATGTGTGTTCTTTTCATGAACCACCACTAGTGTCATTGCATGTCTGTTCTTCTAAACAAACCACACATGGATCCTCCCAGTGTCAATGCATGTTTGTTCTTCTAAACAAACCACACATGGATCCACCCAGTGTCATTGCATGTATGTTCCTCTAAACAAACCACACATGGATCCACCTAGTGTGATTGCAAGTCTCTTCTTTTCATGAACCATACATGGATCCACCAGTGTCATGTAAGATCCCTCCTTATTAAAGGAAAAGATCCCTGTGATTGCAATGCTAGTCCCTGGATCAATGCTAGCATCCACAGTTTAAGATGAAGTACACAGATACAAGGTCGTTTATTACAGTCATTCTAGAGATAAAACATAGTCTTTTACAACTCATGGCCAAAGGCCTAATACAAGAGTTTATGGAATATGTAAATAAACATAAGTCTTCATCTTCATGTGCCACAGGCAAGCATGTTGAGTGTAGACTCATGACTCCTAATCATCATCAGAGTAACCTGCAACATCACAAGTTACAGCCACAAGGGTCAATACTTTGGAATAGTATTGGCAAGTGATACCTTAGTATATATTTAATTGGACTATAAGACTATATGCATTTGGCTGGTGGAGCTTAGGCTTGCATTGCTCAAAATAGATTTTTCCTTAACTTTTTGAAAACACTAAGTTTTTGTTTTGACAAAGACCATCCCAAGGTATCTACCAATCAGAGACTGAAGATCCACTCAGGGCATCTACCAATCAAAGACTGAAGATCCTTTAACCCTTGTTCACCCACAAATTTTATTCAGAAATTGGAGTGATGAGATTCTTGAAGTTTCCATGTCTTGATGCTCAAATTGTCCTTTACCAGGGACCTGGCTAAGTACTTAGGTTTTACACTCTGCAGAGGTGGTGCACTTTCCCCACAAGCCTTGGTTTCCCAAGGATGATCCTTCAGTAGCCTTTCCTTAGTCAAATGGACGCGTTCCAACCTATCATCCCATCTACCACCCACTGTCCAAAAGACTAAGTTCCAGCATCCTAAGATCATGGCAGAGCCCATAATGCCAAGTGGTTGCACTTGAAGCTTCTCAACATTAGACATCTCAAATCTCTTTGTTTCCTGGGTGGCCATCCACAAGTGAGATACACAAGGTTCACCAGTACCCCTGGCCTTGTGTAACCACTCAACATACCCCATTCTTTCCATTCCACCCAGGTGATTCATTAACTTAGTTGTTTTGTTAAATAAAAACAAGTCCTTAGACTTAGAATATTTTTCCATAGTGTGAATATATAAACCACCCTTGTTTTCTAGTAGCTAGGCTAAGCATGGCATGGCAACTTATCTTTAGGGAATTCTCCTAGCAATTCTAGCATTCTATTCTAAATAGGATTTCCCATTATCAATTGACAAAAGTAGCATGCAAGTCCTAACAAAATATATCTAATGCAAGTATAAAATATAGGTATGGAATATTCATGAAGATATCACTTGCCTTGGTAGTGTGGAGAGTAGCACTCGTCACAATCACAATCACTAGCAAAATCTACACACAAAGTTATAGCACACAATTACACACAAATATATACAAACAAAAATATTATGAATGCATGCATGCATGAATCTACCAAGTGATGATTTTTGAAAACTCAACCAAGCAAGTGCATGAATACAGAAACTAGACAAGTCACAAAATAGCCAAGACAACTTAAATAACCCTAAAACAAAATACTAAACTAAATCTATACTCAAAAAGGCCTCAAACAAGTCTCTGCAATTTTAGCACATCTAATGGCTACTATTTGCTAAACAAAAAGGATAGGCAGAAAGGTCTTGTTTTTCTGATTCCAACGGTATAAAGTTTGCAAAATTCTAACGTGGGATTCAAAAGATATAGGCAATTGAAATCTGGATCAAAATCTGTTTTAAATTCTATTTTCAGATCAGCTCCTAGCCACGCGTCATGTTCTTATTCGCCCGTACCGGTTCGCACTGGATCGAGCTCCACAGCCGTAGGATCTAAATAAAATCTGGCGGCTCAGATCGCGTACCGCTTCGGGGTTAAGTGATCTATCGTAGGCGTTCGATCCAGATCTAACGGCTACTACTGCCTGGCCACAGATGGGCGGCGCTGCGCGGTGGCTACCGGCGGCGGAACTGTCGGTCGACGACGTTGCCGATGATGCAGACGGCGAGGGAGAAGGAGGAGTAGCTCACCGGGCTCAGGAGGTCACGGCTTCGTCGTACTGCGGTTGGTCAAGGCGCCGAACGCACGCGATTCCTCACCGGAGTTGCTGTGGGCGGCGGTTGCGTCGGGTGGTCGTCGTGGACGTCGCTGTGGATCACCCCAAGGCAAGATAATGACAAGGTTAGGTTCACAGGGTCAAGGCGAAGTAGTGAGCATGAACGGGAAGGCGAGGGGCGGTCTGTACCTACCGGGAAAACTCGTCGGAGTTGATGTCGCCGTCGGTGCTCGCGGTGTCAGGTGGAACCGGCGACCTGGGGCAGTACAGGACAGACTAGTGAGGTCAGGAGATGCGCAAAGACATGCTGAGTCAGATTGTAAGAACGAGAGGCAGAGGGGGACACTAGGCTCACCGGAATCGATCGCCGGAGAGGCTCTGTCCGCGGCGGTGCAAAGTTGATTGAGGACAGCCTGGTGGCGGAGCGAGCGAGGTGTTTGGGGGAAAATGATCGCGAGGCAGAGGGGGTCTTATAGCCAGATGCTCGACAGGAAACGCCCGTCGATTAATGCCCAATTACTCCCGGCATCACTGCAATGGTCGGCGGAGATCGTCTGGAGAGGCAGGAAGACGATCTTGGCGTGGAGAAGGCCCTGTCGGCGAGGAGCGCGGAGTGCAGTGTGGGCTGTCGGCTGCGTGTGCGGTGCGTGTGAGAAGAAAAAGGAGATCCCCGGGTGGGCTTGCTGGGCTCGATCTGCTGCTGGGCCAGATTCTGGCCGCTCGGCCCTTTTCCTTTCTTTAAGCCTTTTCTTTTTCTAAATCCATTTTCTGGTATGAATTTGATATGAATTCAAATCCTTTTGAATTCAAACTGCTTTGGGAATTTTTGCAGGGTTCTATGGGTTCAAAAATGAGTCAGATGACCATGTGGTTACTAGCAAGGCTTGGTCAAGCTTGTGTCTTTGAAATAAACAGAGACTTTGTCTCTTTGTCTCTAGTTTGAAATAGGTTTTAGAAAATATTTCTAAATTGAAGTCTTGGGTTTAAATGTTACTCCTATTCTTTCCAACCATGGTGGCAAGCAAACAAGATCATGAACAATCAAATCCCAAAGGGTGTTGGCCAATTGAGACAATTTGCCCACATGAAATCATAGCTCAAACTTCTGTCTCCAAATGATTTTGAGAAAAACCCTATATGAATGAATGATGCAAGAATGAAATGAATGAGTTTTTGAAACATGATTTTTGGGATGTTACAAATCTAACCCCCTTAAAATGAATCTCGCCCTCGAGATTCGGATTGGCTAGCAAATAGGTGAGGGTGGTCTTTCCGAAGATCATCTTCTCTTTCCCATGTTGCTTCTTCTTCGGAATGATGATTCCATTGTACTTTGCAAAACTTGATAGTCTTTGTTCTTGTGACTCTTTCTGTGGTCTCAAGAATCTTGACAGGCTTTTCTTCATAGGTGAGATCACTTTCTAGTTGAACTTCTTCCAAGGATATGGTATCTTTCAAAGATGTTTCTTCCATTTCTGGGTGACATTTCTTGAGCTGGCTCACATGAAAAACATTATGGACTGCTAGTAAAGATGCTGGCAGTTCGATTTCATATGCAGCTTCTCCCTTGCGACTTAGAATGTTAAATGGTCCCACATATCTTGGTGCTAACTTTCCTTTGACTCCAAATCTTTTTACTCCACGAAGTGGTGATACTCTAAGATAAGCTCTATCCCCAACTTCGTAAGTGACTTCTCTACGCTTAGCATCTGCGTAGCTTTTCTATCGAGACTGTGCTATCTTCAATCTGTCTCTAACCAATTTGACCTTTTCTTCGGCGTCTTTGATAAGGTCTGGTCCAAACAAACTTCTTTCTCCCACACCATTCCATAGCAATGGGGTGGTACACTTTCTTCCGTATAGAAACTCAAATGGTGCCATCCCAATACTAGATTGGTAACTGTTGTTGTAAGAGAACTCTGCGTAAGGCAGACTTTCATCCCAACTTGCTCCATAGTCCAGGGCACATGCCCTCAACATGTCTTCAAGAATTTGATTAGTCCTTTCTGTTTGTCCATCAGTTTGAGGATGAAAAGCAGTGCTGAATTCTAACCTCGTTCCTAGAGATTTATGAAGTTGTCTCCAAAAGTGAGAAGTGAACTGAGTTCCTCTATCAGACACAATACTCTTAGGTACACCGTGAAGGCATACAATTCTGCTCATGTAGATTTTGGCTAACTTTGCACTGGTATAAGTTGTCTTTACGGGTATAAAATGAGCCACTTTAGTTAGGCGATCTACTATTACCCATATGGAATCATACCCTGTCCTGGTCCTTGGTAATCCGGTAATGAAATCCATACCAATATTTTCCCACTTCCATTCAGGAATAGGCATTGGTTGAAGCAAACCTGCTGGTTTCTGATGCTCCGCTTTCACTCTACTACACACGTCACATAAGGCAATGTGTTCGGCGATGTCCCTTTTAAGATTGTTCCACCAAAATCTTTCTTTCATATCCATGTACATTTTGGTGTTTCCCGGGTGAATAGAATATGGAGAGTTATGGGCTTCTTGTAAAATCAGTTTCCGCATTTCCGGATCTTGTGGAACACAAATACGTTTCTCGTGCCATAAAGTACCTTGTTCGTCCATATGGAAACTTTTAGCTTTCCCTTGGCTAATCCTTTCCTTGATCTCTTCGATCTCTTTATCCGCCTTTTGGGCTTCTTTAATCTTATCCAACAGAGTGGGTTGAACATCCAAAGACATGAGATGTCCTTCTGGCACAATCTCCAACCTGAGTTCCTTGAATTGCTTACACAAATCATCAGGCAATTCACCTTTGGTAAGGCCATTTACAAACGCTTTACGACTTAGAGCATCTGCTACTACATTTGCTTTACCGGGGTGGTATTGCAAACTCAAGTCGTAATCCTTGATAAGTTCTAGCCATCTCCTTTGTCTCATATTGATCTCCTTCTGGGTGAAGATATATTTCAAGCTCTTATGGTCGGTGAACACTTCACAACGTTTTCCCAAAAGGTAATGTCTCCATGTTTTGAGTGCATGGACAACAGCGGCTAACTCTAAATCATGAGTAGGATAATTTACTTCATGGGTTTTGAGTTGTCTCGAGACATAAGCCACAACTTTTCCGCCTTGCATAAGTACGGCTCCTAATCCTTGATGCGAAGCATCACAATATACTTGGAAATCCTTTTCCAAATCTGGTAGGCACAGAACTGGTGCTGACACAAGTCTCTTCTTTAGTTCTTGAAAGCTGAGTTCACATCCTTCAGACCAAGCAAATTTCTTATCTTTCTTTAACAATTCTGTCATTGGTTTAGCAACCTTAGAAAATTTTTCAATGAATCTTACAGTAACACCTGCTAAACCAAGGAAACTCTGAACCTCTTTTACGTTCTTGGGACTTTTCCATTACATCACAAATTAAACTTTAGCAGGATCAATGCTACACCATCCTTTGTCATAACATGACCAAGAAATCCAACTTCCTCTAACCAAAACTCACACTTGCTGAATTTGGCATAAAGCTTATGTTCCCTTAGTTTCTCAAGTATCAAGCGTAGATGTCTTTCATGTTCTTCCTTGATCTTGGAGTAGACTAAGATGTCATCGATGAAAACAACAACGAACTTGTCGAGAAATTCCATGAACACTTTGTTCATCATATTCATGAAGTATGCTGGAGCGTTGGTTAAACCAAAAGGCATCACGGTACTCATACAATCCATACCTTGTGGTAAATGCTGTTTTAGGTATGTCTTGCTCTCTTATCTTGAGTTGAAAATAGCCCGATCAAGATCAATCTTGAGAACACACATGCTCCTTCTAGCTGATCAAACAAGTCATTTATTCTTGGCAAAGGATACTTGTTTTGATGGTTACCTCGTTGAGAGAACGGTAATCTATGCATAATCTTTGAGTTCTATCTCTCTTTTCTGAACAAAGCTGGAGCTCCCCAAGATGAAGAACTTGGCTGGATGAATCCTTTACGCAATTGTTCTCCAAGTTGTTTCTTGAGTTCCTTAAGTTCGTCAACGACATTTTATAAGGCCTCTTTGCCCTTGGTCCGAACCTGGTACCAAGTCTATTATAAACTCCACATCTCTATCTGGTGGCATTCTGGTAATTCTTAGAACACATCCGGATACTCACACCTAATTGGCACGTGTCCATGCTAACCCCTTAAGAGAATTCAGCTTACTCCCTTTTGATTTAAAGTTCGACTTGAATATTATCCTCTTACCTTCAGGGGTTGTGAGTGAAACTGTATGATTTGCACAATCTAGTACTCCCTTATACTTAGTCATCCAATCCATTCGCAAAATCACATCCAATCCTTGGGAATTTAGGATTATTAGGTTTACTGGAAACTTATGTTTTCCAAACTCTATGACTAGGTCATGGCATCCTGAGTTTACTATCATTTCTCCACCAGGAGAACTTACTCTTATAGGACACCCAATGGTTTCTACTGGTAGTTCATTTCTTTCGACAAATGCTTTTGATATGAATGAATGAGATGCACCAGTGTCAAAGAGTACAAATGCTGAGATGGAATTAAGTCTGAACTTACCAGCAACGGCATCAGGTTCTTCATAGACTTCCTCCAAATTGATGTGGTTAACCTGTCCTTTCTGAAAAGGGTTGGGTTTGTTAGGTCCTTCAACGTTCTTCTCAGGGCACTCATTAGCATAATGCCCCAGCTTCTTGCATTTGAAGCATTCAACCTGACTGTTGTCCTTCTTAGGTTGACTTCCACTTCCACTTCCACTATGGTGGCTCTTATATCCACTCTTGTGGTTCTTGTACTTATCATTGTCATGTCTGCGATGATGCTTGTTGTCATGACGGTTGTGGTTGTGGTGCTTGTTAAACTTCCCATGCTTGTGGGATCCTGAGCTGACACTATCATCATAGTGAGATCGTTTATGATACGATCCCGAGCTATGCTTGTCGGAGTGTTTCCTCTTTCTACTCTCAACTTGCTTCATTTTATTCTCCACAATAACAGCCTTGTCACACAGCGACTGGTAAGTTGGAACATATGCCACAGACAGCTGCAGATTTAGCTCATCATTCAAGCCTTCTAGAAACTTTTCCTTCCTTTTGGCATCAGTGTCAACCTCATCCGGTGCATAGCGCGCCAGATTGTTGAACTCTTCGATGTATTCAGCCATATTTGTGGTGGTATTGTTTCAGTTGTGAAATTCCTTCTTTTCGGCTCATCATACCGGTGAGATATGAGTAGTCTGAAATCCATCTTCAAAGATAGCCCAAGTCACCTCATCAATAGGTGTGGTAATCTGAAGTTGTCCCACCATGCGGCTGGTCCTTCCAACAGAGATGTCCGCAAGCCTGACCTTTTCAGCATCTGTGCATCCCACGGTCACTAAGTCTTTGTTCACAGAACGTAGCCAATCATTGGCCACCATGGGATCAGTCGTTCCCGAAAACTTAGCTGGCCTTAGACGCAGAAATCTGGTGAGCATATCAAAACCTGGAGGGTTGTTGTTGTTGTTATTGTTGTTATTGTTGTTGTTGGGGTTGTTGTTGTTGTTGTTCTGGTTCTAGATGAACGTCGTCATCATTTGCATAAGCTGTGTCTACGCATTCATCATTTGTTGCATTTCCGGGGTAATGTTGGGGTTGGGGTTGGTGTTTGCGCGACGGGGAGGCATCGTGGTTTATTCATATAGAGATAAGAATGAGATACCCTTACATGATTTATGCACAATACATTACACAAGCAAACACATAGCAAGCAACACTAGGATAAAAGCTAAACAACAAGATAACAAAAGTCTCAAGGTACAATCACACAAGTGGCAAGCCATCCACATGTCGGATGGTCCAACAATAAGTTCTCAAATATTAAGTGCGGAAAATAAAGATAACTGAGTAGTCAAATCTACTAAATCGGCATCAATCTCCTCCTCGACAAAGGTAAGACCTGCGTTCTCCATTGCGGTCTTGTTCTCCTCAATGGTAGTGGTCAAAGAGTCGATCTTGGCCATGAGAGCCCTCTTCGGGGCAAGCCTCTCAATCACCGTCTGCTGCTCTAACTCGAAGTCCTTGGACTGTAGTTCCTCGGTCATATCACGAATCCTCTTGTTCCTATCCTGGACACGCTTCTCTTGACTCTTGAACTTACGGTCTTGGGTCTCGAACTTTGCCTCCATCTCCTTGACTATCTCGTCTGCTGCCTTGAAGAGCTTGTCCTTCTCGCGAAGCTGCACCTGGAGCTCGTCATTACTAAGCATGACGTTGGTCCTATCGGTATCCACGTGCCTAATAAGAGTCTCTAAGTCCTGGAGGTACAGGCGTATCGGCTCTGCTGTGACCCTCGAGTCGTCCTCAAAGTCAATGGACTCTCCGTCATCATCACGCCTTCCGAAGGCGTGGAAGTGAGTGCCTCTAACCTGTCGGGAGTGACGTCCTAACAATCGTCCTATCAGATCCTGCATGACAACTTCCATGCCTCTCTCCCTGTCATCGTGCATAAGCTTGAAGACGATGGCCTCCGTAGTAGGCTCATGCAGCGTCCTGGCTGGTTCACCTTGAAGCCCCAAAGGTCCTTCCTCTCAAACTTGGTGAGTGGGTGCACCGTAATGATAGGAAGAGGGAGGTCGAGTAAAGTAGTAAGCTCTACGATACGAGGACCAAAACGGGTAGCCTGGAACTCCTCAACAGTGCTGATGGCAATAGGCATCTATTTATAAGATTGAGAAAGTTAGAACAACACAATTTAAGATAAACAAGACAAACATTCAAACACATTCTTGGAACACACAATTCACTCAAGTCATGCATACATAATTCCATTACATCAACCAAGGTTCAAACTTATTTAAGGTCTTATTTTGGAAAATAAGGTGATAGGTGGTGGTCCAACTAACGGCGCTTACACAATCCTATCTCATTGGATCTGGTGGCTAGCACAATGTTCCTAGTGGCAATCACCCTATCTTGTTCACATGCTTCTATCACTAAGTCTATAATATCTCCTCTTAAGGATTGGTTGGTGATTTCCAACTCTTGGGTATGTTCCTTCTCTTTCTCTAAGTCTTTTTGGAGGTTGAGCATCCTGCACTTGACTCTAGCACTTAGTTCCTTGATAGTCTTCCAAGTCGCTTCTTTTCGACTCAAAGAATGTGGTGTGCATAAAAGTGTTGGTGTACATGCAGAAGCCTTTTTCTTTGTGGTTGTCTTCCTTGTTCTTGTACAAGTGAAGTTGCACCCACCAATACTCCACTCCATCCTCCATCACTGGAAAGCCTTTGTACACTGCTGCACCATGTACTCCCATGGTTTCCATGAGGTCCTTGAGAATCTTGGGAAACTCAGTCTCACACTCCAAGGTCATGGTCATGAGTGGTCCTTTCTTCACGGCTTCGTTGACGGAGTTCATCTATAAATAGAGATGAGAAGGAGAAGATTAGAAAAGTTTACGAGAAGAATAGACAAGTGTAGAAGAAGTAAATTTTTTCCTTAGTGGTTTCCAATCCTAGGGTCATAATCCTACAGGCAACACAGTGCTCTGATACCATCTGTAAGATCCCTCCTTATTAAAGGAAAAGATCCCTGTGATTGCAATGCTAGTCCCTGGATCAATGCTAGCATCCACAGTTTAAGATGAAGTACACAGATACAAGGTCGTTTATTACAGTCATTCCAGAGATAAAACATAGTCTTTTACAACTCATGGCCAAAGGCCTAATACAAGAGTTTATGGAATATGTAAATAAACATAAGTCTTCATCTTCATGTGCCACAGGCAAGCATGTTGAGTGTAGACTCATGACTCCTAATCATCATCAGAGTAACCTGCAACATCACAAGTTACAGCCACAAGGGTCAATACTTTGGAATAGTATTGGCAAGTGATACCTTAGTATATATTTAATTGGACTATAAGACTATATGCATTTGGCTGGTGGAGCTTAGGCTTGCATTGCTCAAAATAGATTTTTCCTTAACTTTTTGAAAACACTAAGTTTTTGTTTTGACAAAGACCATCCCAAGGTATCTACCAATCAGAGACTGAAGATCCACTCAGGGCATCTACCAATCAAAGACTGAAGATCCTTTAACCCTTGTTCACCCACAAATTTTATTCAGAAATTGGAGTGATGAGATTCTTGAAGTTTCCATGTCTTGATGCTCAAATTGTCCTTTACCAGGGACCTGGCTAAGTACTTAGGTTTTACACTCTGCAGAGGTGGTGCACTTTCCCCACAAGCCTTGGTTTCCCAAGGATGATCCTTCAGTAGCCTTTCCTTAGTCAAATGGACGCGTTCCAACCTATCATCCCATCTACCACCCACTGTCCAAAAGACTAAGTTCCAGCATCCTAAGATCATGGCAGAGCCCATAATGCCAAGTGGTTGCACTTGAAGCTTCTCAACATTAGACATCTCAAATCTCTTTGTTTCCTGGGTGGCCATCCACAAGTGAGATACACAAGGTTCACCAAGACCCTGGCCTTGTGTAACCACTCAACATACCCCATTCTTTCCATTCCACCCAGGTGATTCATTAACTTAGTTGTTTTGTTAAATAAAAACAAGTCCTTAGACTTAGAATATTTTTCCATAGTGTGAATATATAAACCACCCTTGTTTTCTAGTAGCTAGGCTAAGCATGGCATGGCAACTTATCTTTAGGGAATTCTCCTAGCAATTCTAGCATTCTATTCTAAATAGGATTTCCCATTATCAATTGACAAAAGTAGCATGCAAGTCCTAACAAAATATATCTAATGCAAGTATAAAATATAGGTATGGAATATTCATGAAGATATCACTTGCCTTGGTAGTGTGGAGAGTAGCACTCGTCACAATCACAATCACTAGCAAAATCTACACACAAAGTTATAGCACACAATTACACAAATATATACAAACAAAATATTATGAATGCATGCATGCATGAATCTACCAAGTGATGATTTTGAAAACTCAACCAAGCAAGTGCATGAATACAGAAACTAGACAAGTCACAAAATAGCCAAGACAACTTAAATAACCCTAAAACAAAATACTAAACTAAATCTATACTCAAAAGGCCTCAAACAAGTCTCTGCAATTTTAGCACATCTAATGGCTACTATTTGCTAAACAAAAAGGATAGGCAGAAAGGTCTTGTTTTTCTGATTCCAACGGTATAAAGTTTGCAAAATTCTAACGTGGGATTCAAAAGATATAGGCAATTGAAATCTGGATCAAAATCTGTTTTAAATTCTATTTTCAGATCAGCTCCTAGCCACGCGTCATGTTCTTATTCGCCTGCATCGTTCAAGCTGATCGAGCCACAGCCGTAGGATCTAAATAAAATCTGGCGGCTCAGATCGCGTACCGCTTTGGGGTTAAGTGTTCTATCGTAGGCGTCCGATCCAGATCTAACGGCTACTACCGTCACACAGATGGCGCGGCGATGATGCGGCGAGGAGAAGGAGGAGTAGCTCACCGGGCTCAGGAGGTCACAAGCTCGTCGCACTGCGGTTGGTCAAGGCGCTCGGCACGCCGCGATTCCTCACCGGAGTTCGTGGCGGCGGTTGCATCGGGTGGTCGTCGTGGACGCTGTGGATCACCCAAGGCAAGATAATGACAAGGTTAGGTTCACAGGTCAAGGCGGTAGTGAGCATGAACGGAAGGCGAGGGAACTGTACCTACCGGAAAACTTCGCCGGAGTTGATGTCGCCGTCGGTGCTCGCGGTGTCGTGGAACCGCGACACTGGGAAGTACAGATGTACTAGTGAGGTCGAGATGCGCAAAGACATGCTGAGTCAGTAAGAACGAGAGGCGAGAGGGACACTAGGCTCACGGAATCGATCGCCGGAGAGGCTCATTGGCGGTGCAAAGTTGATTGAGGACAGCCCGTGGCGGAGCGAGGTGTTTGGGGGAAAATGATCGCGAGGCAGAGGGGGTCTTATAGCCAGATGCTCGACAGGAAACGCCCGTCGATTAATGCCCAATTACTCCCGGCATCACTGCGGCAACGGTCAGCGGCGGAGATCGTGCGCGGAGACAGGGGAAGACGATGCTGACGTGGAGAAGGCCCGCCTGTCAGCGAGGAGCGCGGAGTGTGGTGGTGGGGTCAACGCCTGTCACAGGTGCTCGCGTGCGTGTGAAGAAAAAAAGGAGATCCCGGGTGGGCTTGCTTTGGGCTCGATCTGCTGTTTGGCGGATTCTGGCCTTCGGCCCTTTTCTTTAAGCCTTTTCTTTTTCTAAATCCATTTTCTGGTATGAATTTGATATGAATTCAAATCCTTTTGAATTCAAACTGCTTTGGGAATTTTTGCAGGGTTCTATGGGTTCAAAAATGAGTCAGATGACCATGTGGTTACTAGCAAGGCTTGGTCAAGCTTGTGTCTTTGAAATAAACAGAGACTTTGTCTCTTTGTCTCTAGTTTGAAATAGGTTTTAGAAAATATTTCTAAATTGAAGTCTTGGGTTTAAATGTTACTCCTATTCTTTCCAACCATGGTGGCAAGCAAACAAGATCATGAACAATCAAATCCCAAAGGGTGTTGGCCAATTGAGACAATTTGCCCACATGAAATCATAGCTCAAACTTCTGTCTCCAAATGATTTTGAGAAAAACCCTATATGAATGAATGATGCAAGAATGAAATGAATGAGTTTTTGAAACATGATTTTTGGGATGTTACATGTCATTTCATTTGTGTTCTTTTCACGAACCACAACTAGAGTCATTGCATGTGTGTTCTTCTAAACAAACCACACATGGATCCACCTAGTGTGATTGCATGTCTGTTCTTTTCACAAACCACACATGGACCCACTAGTATCATTGCATGTGTGTTCTTTTCATGAACAACAACTAGTGTCATTGCATGTGTGTTCTTCTAAACAAACAACACATGGATCCACCCCGTGTCATTGCATGTCTGTTCCTCCAAACAAACCACACATGGATCCACCCAGTGTCATTGCATGTCTATTCTTTTCATGAACCACACATGGATCCACCAGTGTCATTGCATGTGTGTTCTTTTCATGAACCACCACTAGTGTCATTGCATGTCTGTTCTTCTAAACAAACCACACATGGATCCACCCAGTGTCATTGCATGTATGTTCCTCTAAACAAACCACACATGGATCCACCTAGTGTGATTGCAAGTCTGTTCTTTTCATGAACCATACATGGATCCACCAGTGTCATTGCATTTGTGTTCTTCTCATGAACCACAACTAGAGTCATTGCATGTGTGTTCTTCTAAACAAACCACACATAGATCCACCTAGTGTGATTGCATGTCTATTCTTTTCACAAACCAAACATGGATCCACCTAGTGTCATTACATGTTTGTTCTTCATGAACCACAACCAATGTCATTGCATGTATGTTATTCTAAAAACCACACATGGATCCACCAGTGTCATTGCATGTGTGTTCTTTTAATGAACCACAACTTGAGTCATTGCATGTCTGTTCTTCTAAACAAACCACACATGGATCCACCTAGTGTGATTGCATGTCTTTTCTTTTCATCAACCACACATGGATCCACCAGTGTCATTGCATGTGTGTTCTTCTCATGATCCACACCTAGTGTCATTGCATGTCTGTTCCTCTAAACAAACCACACATGGATCCACCAGTGTCATTGCATGTATGTCTGTTCTCTAAACAAACCACACATGGATCCACCTAGTGTCATTGCATGTCTGTTTTCATGAACCACACATGGATCCACCAGTCATTGCATGTGTTCTTTTCATGAACCACAATTAGAGTCATTGCATGTAATGTTCTTCTAAAGAAACCACATATGGATCCACCAGTGTCATTGCATGTCTGTTCCTCTAAACAAACCACACATGGATCCACCTAGTGTGATTGCATGTCTGTTCTTTTCATGATCCACACATGGATCCACCAGTGTCATTGCATGTGTGTTCTTCTCATGAACCACAACTAGAGTCATTGCATGTGTGTTCTTCTCAAACCACACATGGATCCACCTAGTGTGATTGCATGTCTATTCCTCTAACAAACCACACATGGATCCACCTAGTGTGATTGCATGTCTGTTCTTTTCATGAACCACATGGATCCACCTAGTGTCATTGTATGTCTGTTCTTCTAAACAAACCACACATGGATCCACCAGTGTCATTGCATGATGTCATTCTTTTCAAAAACCACATGGATCCACCCAGTGTCATTGGATGTCTGTTCTTTTAAACAAACCACACATGGATCCACCAGTGTCATTGCATGTGTGTTCTTTTCATGAACCACCACTAGTGTCATTGCATGTCTGTTCTTCTAAACAAACCACACATGGATCCTCCCAGTGTCAATGCATGTCTGTTCTTCTAAACAAACCACACATGGATCCACCCAGTGTCATTGCATGTATGTTCCTCTAAACAAACCACACATGGATCCACCTAGTGTGATTGCAAGTCTCTTCTTTTCATGAACCATACATGGATCCACCAGTGTCATTTCATTTGTGTTCTTTTCACGAACCACAACTAGAGTCATTGCATGTGTGTTCTTCTAAACAAACCACACATGGATCCACCTAGTGTGATTGCATGTCTGTTCTTTTCACAAACCAAACATGGACCCACTAGTATCATTGCATGTGTGTTCTTTTCATGAACAACAACTAGTGTCATTGCATGTGTGTTCTTCTAAACAAACCACACATGGATCCACCCCGTGTCATTGCATGTCTGTTCCTCCAAACAAACCACACATGGATCCACCCAGTGTCATTGCATGTCTATTCTTTTCATGAACCACACATGGATCCACCAGTGTCATTGCATGTGTGTTCTTTTCATGAACCACCACTAGTGTCATTGCATGTCTGTTCTTCTAAACAAACCACACATGGATCCACCTAGTGTCATTGCATGTATGTTCTTATCACAAACCACACATGGATCCACCTAGTGTGATTGCAAGTCTGTTCTTTTCATGAACCATACATGGATCCACCAGTGTCATTGCATTTGTGTTCTTCTCATGAACCACAACTAGAGTCATTGCATGTGTGTTCTTCTAAACAAACCACACATGGATCCACCTAGTGTGATTGCATGTCTATTCTTTTCACAAACCAAACATGGATCCACCTAGTGTCATTACATGTTTGTTATTTTCAATAACCACAACAAATGTCATTGAATGTATGTTCTTCTAAACAAACCACACATGGATCCACCCAGTGTCATTGCATGTACCACACATGGATCCACCAGTGTCATTGCATGTGTGTTCTTCTCATGAACCACATCTAGAGTCATTGCATGTGTGTTCTTCTAAACAAACCACAAATGGATCCACCTAGTGTCATTGCATGCCTGTTACTCTAATCAAACCACACATGGATCCACCTAGTGTGATTGCATGTCTGTTCTCTTCACAAACCACACATGGATCCACCAGTGTCATTGCATGCGTGTTCTTTTCATGAACCACAACTAGAGTCATTGCATGTTTGTTCTTCCAAACAAACCAGACATGGATCCACCTAGTGTCATTGCATGTCTGTTCCTCCAAACAAACCACACATGCATCCACCCAGTGTCATTGCATGTCTGTTCTTTTCATGAACCACACATGGATCCACCAGTGTCATTGCATGTGTGTTCTTTTCATGAACCACAACAAGAGTCATTGCATGTCTGTTCTTCTAAACAAACCACACATGGATCCACGTCATTGCATGCCACAACCAGTGTCATTGCATGTCTGTTCCTCTAAACAAACCACACATGGATCCACCTGGTGTGATTGCATGTCTGTTCTTTTCATGAACCACACATGGATCCATCAGTGTCATTGCATGTGTGTTCTTCTCATGAACCACAACTAGAGTCATTGCATGTGTGTTCTTCTAAACAAACCACACATGGATCCACCTAGTATGATTGCATGTCTATTCCTCTAACAAACCACACATGGATCCACCTAGTGTGATCGCATGTCTGTTCTTTTCACAAACCACACATGGTTCCACCCAGTGTCATTGCATGTCTGATCTTTTCATGAACCACAGATGGATCCACCTAGTGTCATTGCATGTCTGTTCCTCTAAACAAACCACACATGGATCCACCTAGTGTGATTGCATGTCTGTTCTTTTCACAAACCACACATGGATCCACCAGTGTCATTGCATGTGTGTTCTTTTCATGAACCACAACTAGAGTCATTGCATGTCTGTTCTTTTCACAAACCACACATGGATCCACTAGTGTCATTGCATGTCTGTTCCTCTAAACAAACCACACATGGATCCACCTAGTGTGATTGCATGTCTGTTCTTTTCACAAACCACACATGGATCCACCTAGTGTCATTGCATGTGTGTTCTTTTCATGAACCGCAACTAGTGTCATTGCATGTGTGTTCTTCTAAACAAACCACACATGGATCCACCCAGTGTCATTGCATGTCTGTTCTTCTAAACAAACCACACATGGATCCACTAGTGTCATTGCATGTGTGTTCTTTTCATGAACCACAACTAGAGTCATTGCATGTCTGTTCTTCTAAACAAACCACACATGGATGCACCTATTGTCATTGCATGTCTATTCCTATTAACAAACCACACATGGATCCACCCAGTGTCATTGCATGTCTGTTCTTTTCACAAACCACACATGGATCCACCAGTGTCATTGCATGTGTGCTCTTTTCACGAACCACAACTAGAGTCATTGCATTTCTGTTCTTCTAAACAAACCACACATGGATCCACCCAGTGTCATTGCATGTCTGTTCCTCTAAACAAACCACACATGGATCCACCTAGTGTGATTGCATGTCTGTTCTTTTCATGAACCACACATGGATCCACCAGTGTCATTGCATGTGTTCTTTTCATGAACCACAACTAGAGTCATTGCATGATTGTTCTTCTAAACAAACCATACATGGATCCACCCAGTGTCATTGCATGTTTGTTCCTCTAAACAAACCACACATGGATCCACCTAGTGTCATTGCATGTATGTTCTTTTCATGAACCACACATGGATCCACTAGTGTCATTGCATGTGTGTTCTTTTCATGAACCACAACTAGAGTCATTGCATGTCTGTTCTTCTATACAAACCACACCTGGATCCACCTAGTGTCATTGCATGTTTGTTCTTTTCACAAACCACAGATGGATCCACCTAGTGTGATTGCATGTCTGTTCTTTTCATGAACCACATGGATCCACCAGTGTCATTGCATGTGTGTTCTTTTCATGAACCACAACTAGAGTCATTGCATGTCTGTTCTTCTAAACAAACCACACATGGATCCACCTAGTGTGATTGCATGTCTGTTCTTTTCACAAACCACACATGGATCCACTAGTGTCATTGCATGTGTGTTCTTTTCATGAACCAACTAGTGTCATTGCATGTATGTTCTTCTAAACAAACCACACATGGATCCACCTAGTGTCATTGCATGTTTGTTCTTTTCACAAACCACACATGGATCCATTAGTGTCATTGCATGTGTGTTCTTTTCATGAACCACAACTAGAGTCATTGCATATGTCTGTTCTTCTAAACAAACCACATATGGATCCACCTAGTGTCATTGCATGTCCATTTCCTCCAAACAAACCACACATGGATCCACCTAGTGTGATTGCATGTCTGTTCTTTTCACGAACCACACATGGATCCACCAGTGTCATTGCATATGTGTTCTTTCATGAACCACAACTAGAGTCATTGCATGTCTGTTCTTCTAAACAAACCACACATGGATCCACCTAGTGTCATTGCATGTCTATCCCTCTAAACAAACCACACATGGATCCACCTAGTGTGTTTGCATGTCTGTTCTTTTCACAAACCACACATGGATCCACCAGTGTCATTGCATGTATGTTCTTTTCATGAACCACAACTAGAGTCATTGCATGTCTGTTCTTCTAAACAAACCACACATGGATCCACCCAGTGTCATTGCATGTCTGTTCCTCTAAACAAACCACACATGGATCCACCTAGTGTGATTGCATGTCTGTTCTTTTCACAAATCACATATGGATCCACCAGTGTCATTGCATGTGTGTTATTTTCATGAACCACAACTAGAGTCATTGCAAGTCTGTTCGTCTAAACAAACCACACCTGTTTCCACCCAGTGGAATTGCATGTTTGTTCCTCTAAACAAACAATGCATGGATCCACCTAGAGTCATTGCATGTCTGTTCTTTTCACAAACCACACATGGATCCACCAGTGTCATTGCATGTGTGTTCTTTTCATGAACCACAACTAGTGTCATTGCATGTCTGTTCCTCTGAACAAACCACAAATGGATCCACCTAGTGTGATTGCATGTCTGTTCTTTTCACAAACCACACATGGATCCACCTAGTGTGATTGCATGTCTATTCTTTTCACAAACCACTCATGGATCCACCAGTGTCATTGCATGTGTGTTCTTTTCATGAAGCACAACTAGAGTCATTGCATGTCTGTTCTTATAAACAAACCACACATGAATCCACCCAGTTTCATTGCATGTCTGTTCCTCTAAACAAACCACACATGGATCCACCTAGTATGATTGCATGTCTGTTCTTTTCACAAACCACACATGGATCCACCAGTGTCATTGCATTTGTGTTCTTTTCATGAACCGCACCCAGTGTCATTGCATGCCTGTTCCTCTAAACAAACCACACATGGATCCACCTAGTGTGATTGCATGTTTGTTCTTTTCACAAACCACACATGGATCCATCAGTGTCATTGCATGTGTGTTCTTTTCATGAACCACAACTAGAGTCATTGCATGTCTGTTCCTCCAAACAAACCACACATGGATCCACCTAGTGTCATTGCATGTCTGTTCCTCCAAACAAACCACACTTGGATCCACCCAGTGTCATTGCATGTCTCTTCTTTTCATGAACCACACATGGATCAACCAGTGTCATTGCATGTGTGTTCTTTTCATGAACCACAGCTAGAGTCATTGCATGTCTGTTCTTCTAAACAAACCACAGATGGATCCACCCAGTGTCATTGCAAATGTGTTCCTCTAAACAAACCACACATGGATCCACCTAGTGTGTTTGCATGTCTGTTCTTTTCACAAACCACACATGGATCCACCAGTGTCATTGCATGTATGTTCTTTTCATGAACCACAACTAGAGTCATTGCCTGTCTGTTCTTCTAAACAAACCACACATGGATCCACCCAGTGTCATTGCATGTCTGTTCCTCTAAACAAACCACACATGGATCCACCTAGTGTGATTGCATGTCTGTTCTTTTCACAAATCACACATGGATCCACCAGTGTCATTGCATGTGTGTTATTTTCATGAACCACAACTAGAGTCATTGCATGTCTGTTCTTCTAAACAAACCACACATGGATCAACCAAGTGGCATTGCATGTTTGTTCCTCTAAACAAACCACGCATGGATCCACCTAGAGTCATGGCATGTATGTTCTTTTCACAAACCACATGGATCCACCAGTGTCATTGCATGTGTTCTTTTCATGAACCACAACTAGTGTCATTGCATGTCTGTTCCTCTAAACAAACCACACATGGATCCACCTAGTGTGTTTGCATGTCTGTTCTTTTCACAAACCACAGATGGATCCACCTAGTGTCATTGCATGTCTGTTCCTCTAAACAAACCACACATGGATCCACCTAGTATGATTGCATGTCTGTTCTTTTCACAAATCACATATGGATCCACCAGGGTCATTTCATGTGTGTTATTTTCATGAACCACAACTAGAGTCATTGCATGTCTGTTCGTCTAAACAAACCACACCTGTTTCCACCCAGTGGAATTGCATGTTTGTTCCTCTAAACAAACAATGCATGGATCCACCTAGAGTCATTGCATGTTTGTTCTTTTCACAAACCACACATGGATCCACCAGTGTCATTGCATGTGTGTTCTTTTCATGAACCACAACTAGTGTCATTGCATGTCTGTTCCTCTGAACAAACCACAAATGGATCCACCTAGTGTGATTGCATGTCTGTTCTTTTCACAAACCAGACATGGATCCACCTAGTGTGATTGCATGTCTATTCTTTTCACAAACCACTCATGGATCCACCAGTGTCATTGCATGTGTGTTCTTTTCATGAAGCACAACTAGAGTCATTGCATGTCTGTTCTTTTAAACAAACCACACATGAATCCACCCAGTTTCATTGCATGTCTGTTCCTCTAAACAAACCACACATGGATCCACCTAGTATGATTGCATGTCTGTTCTTTTCACAAACCACACATGGATCCACCAGTGTCATTGCATTTGTGTTCTTTTCATGAACCGCACCCAGTGTCATTGCATGAATGTTCGTCTAAACAAACCACACATGGATCCACCTAGTGTGATTGCATGTTTGTTCTTTTCACAAACCACACATGGATCCATCAGTGTCATTGCATGTGTGTTCTTTTCATGAACCACAACTAGAGTCATTGCATGTCTGTTCCTCCAAACAAACCACACATGGATCCACCTAGTGTCATGGCATGTCTGTTCCTCCAAACAAACCACACTTGGATCCACCCAGTGTCATTGCATGTCTCTTCTTTTCATGAACCACACATGGATCAACCAGTGTCATTGCATGTGTGTTCTTTTCATGAACCACAGCTAGAGTCATTGCATGTCTGTTCTTTTAAACAAACCACAGATGGATCCACCCAGTGTCATTGCAAATGTGTTCCTCTAAACAAACCACACATGGATCCACCTAGTGTGTTTGCATGTCTGTTCTTTTCACAAACCACACATGGATCCACCAGTGTCATTGCATGTATGTTCTTTTCATGAACCACAACTAGAGTCATTGCCTGTATGTTCTTCTAAACAAACCACACATGGATCCACCCAGTGTCATTGCATGTCTGTTCCTCTAAACAAACCACACATGGATCCACCTAGTGTGATTGCATGTCTGTTCTTTTCACAAATCACACATGGATCCACCAGTGTCATTGCATGTGTGTTATTTTCATGAACCACAACTAGAGTCATTGCATGTCTGTTCTTCTAAACAAACCACACCTGTTTCCACCCAGTGGCATTGCATGTTTGTTCCTCTAAACAAACCACGCATGGATCCACCTAGAGTCATGGCATGTATGTTCTTTTCACAAACCACACATGGATCCACCAGTGTCATTGCATGTGTGTTCTTTTCATGAACCACAACTAGTGTCATTGCATGTCTGTTCCTCTGAACAAACCACAAATGGATCCACCTAGTGTGATTGCATGTCTGTTCTTTTCACAAACCACACATGGATCCACCTAGTGTGATTGCATGTCTATTCTTTTCACAAACCACTCATGGATCCACCAGTGTCATTGCATGTGTGTTCTTTTCATGAAGCACAACTAGAGTCATTGCATGTCTGTTCTTATAAACAAACCACACATGGATCCACCTAGTATGATTGCATGTCTGTTCTTTTCACAAACCACACATAGATCCACCAGTGTCATTGCAATTGTGTTCTTTTCATGAACCGCACCCAGTGTCATTGCATGCATGTTCCTCTAAACAAACCACACATGGATCCACCTAGTGTGATTGCATGTTTGTTCTTTTCACAAACCACACATGGATCCATTAGTGTCATTGCATGTGTGTTCTTTTCATGAACCACAACTAGAGTCATTGCATATCTGTTCTTCTAAACAAACCACACATGGATCCACCTAGTGTCATTGCATGTCTGTTCCTCCAAACAAACCACACTTGGATCCACCCAGTGTCATTGCATGTCTGTTCTTTTCATGAACCACACATGGATCCACCAGTGTCATTGCATGTGTGTTCTTTTCATGAACCACAACTAGAGTCATTGCATGTCTGTTCTTCTAAACAAACCACACATGGACCCACCCAGTGTCATTGCATGTCTGTTCCTCTAAACAAACCACACATGGATCCACCTAGTGTGTTTGCATGTCTGTTCTTTTCACAAACCACACATGGATCCACCAGTATCATTGCATGTATGTTCTTTTCATGAAGCACAACTAGAGTCATTGCATGTCTGTTCTTCTAAACAAACCACACATGGATCCACCCAGTGTCATTGCATGTCTGTTCCTCTAAACAAACCACACATGGATCCACCTAGTGTGATTGCATGTCTGTTCTTTTCACAAATCACATATGGATCCACCAGTGTCATTGCATGTGTGTTATTTTCATGAACCACAACTAGAGTCATTGCATGTCTGTTCGTCTAAGCAAACCACACCTGTTTCCACCCAGTGGCATTGCATGTTTGTTCCTCTAAACAAACAATGCATGGATCCACCTAGAGTCATTGCATGTCTGTTCTTTTCACAAACCACACATGGATCCACCAGTGTCATTGCATGTGTGTTCTTTTCATGAACCACAACTAGTGTCATTGCATGTCTGTTCCTCTGAACAAACCACAAATGGATCCACCTAGTGTGATTGCATGTCTGTTCTTTTCACAAACCACACATGGATCCACCTAGTGTGATTGCATGTCTATTCTTTTCACAAACCACTCATGGATCCACCAGTGTCATTGCATGTGTGTTCTTTTCATAAAGCACAACTAGAGTCATTGCATGTCTGTTCTTATAAACAAACCACACATGAATCCACCCCGTTTCATTGCATGTCTGTTCCTCTAAACAAACCACACATGGATCCACCTAGTATGATTGCATGTCTGTTCTTTTCACAAACCACACATGGATCCACTAGTGTCATTGCATTTGTGTTCTTTTCATGAACCGCACCAAGTGTCATTGCATGCCTGTTCCTCTATACAAACCACACATGGATCCACCTAGTGTGATTGCATGTTTGTTCTTTTCACAAACCACACATGGATCCATCAGTGTCATTGCATGTGTGTTATGTTCATGAACCACAACTAGAGTCATTGCATGTCTGTTCCTCCAAACAAACCACACATGGATCCACCTAGTGTCATTGCATGTCTGTTATTTTCATGAACCACACATGGATCCACTAGTGTCATTGCATGGGTGTTCTTTTCATCAACCACAACTAGAGTCATTGCATGTATGTTCTTCTAAACAAACCACACATGGATCCACCCAATGTCATTGCATGTCTGTTCCACTAAACAAACCACACATGGATCCACCTAGAGTCATTACTTGTCTGTTTTTCTCATGAACCACACATGGATCCACCAGTGTCATTGCATGTGTGTTTTTTCATCTACCACAACTAGTTTCATTGCATGTATGTTCCTCTGAACAAACCACACATGGATCCACCAGTGTCATTGCATGTTTGTTCCTCTAAACAAACCACACATGGATCCACCTAGTGTGATAGCATGTCTGTTCTTTTCATGAACCACACATGGATCCACCTAGAGTCATTGCATGTATTTTCTTTTCATGAACCACAACTAGAGTCATTTCATGTCTGTTCTTCTAAACAAACCACACATGGATCCACCCAGTGTCATTGCAGGTCTGTTCCTCTAAACAAACCACACATGGATCCACCTAGTATGATTGCATGTCTGTTCTTTTCAGAAACCACACATGGATCCACCAGTGTCATTGCATGTGTGTTCTTTTCATGAACCACACCCAGTGTCATTGCATGCCTGTTCCTCTAAACAAACCACACATGGATCCACCCAGTGTCATTGCATGTCTGTTCTTCTCACAAACCGCACATGGATCCACCAGTGTCATCGCATGTGTGTTCTTTTCATGAACCACAACTAGAGTCATTGCATTTTTGTTCTTCTAAACAAACCACACATGGATCCACCTAGTGTCATTGCATGTCTATTGCTCTAATCAAACCACACAAGGATCCACCCAGTGTCATTGCTGTAGGGGTTCGTAGCATGGAAAACAAAAAATTTCTATCGCATACAAACAAACAAGCCAAGATCTATCTACTAGATTGTAGCAACGAGTCGATAGTGGAACTCACCCTCGAAGATTCCAAAGCGGTTAACGAGAGCAGATTCTCGTGGGTGATGTAGTCGTACTCTTCCGATCTCAAGATCGTGTAGACGATCCTTCCAGCGCCACGTTTCAGCAGCGCCTTGATCGGTCACCACGTTCGATTTTCGAAGACCTTCCTCTCCCTTGTTCCAGCAGCGGAGGTTGTAGCACTCTCCTCGTGATTCGGCAGACGACGGCGTGGTACCGGAGTAGAGGGAATCTGCAGGCTTCGCCTTCAAGCGGTAGTATGGTGGAGCTTATGAGAGAGGCTATTAGTGGTCTAGTAATTAGACACACCAATTAGAAGGCTCTAAACCAATTAGAAGGCTCTAAACCGAAATAGCTCTAAACCGGGGTTTAGGTCTAGGGTTTAGTTTAGAGGATAGGAACTTGTGTGTGCTAGGAGGGGAGCCCTGCCCCTCCTTATATAGGTGGGAGGGCCGGCCAAGGGGAGGAGAGTCCCTCCCCAAGTCGGCAGTGGGGGCGCCGCCAAGGAGGAACCTCCCTCCAATCGGCCTCCACCAATCCTCCTCTCTTCCCACTTCCCAAAATTGCCGTTTGACTTTCAAACTAGCCGTTTGACTTTTCAATTTAGGATTTAAATAAACCCTTTATTTTGGACAGCAAGAACACCTAGTACATGATGCAATCATTCCAACTTACAATGACACATTCATGTACCCTTCCCCGGAGTGGGACATTCGGGACCTTCTAGAATGTTCGATGAAAACACCGGAACCATTCCCCAACTCCGAAATGGGACTTTCCTTATATGAATCTTATTCTCCAGACCATTCCGGATCTCCTCGTGATATCCCGGATCCTATCCGAGACTCCGAACAACATTCGGTCTCTTTCTCATAATACCATAACTACTCAAACAACGTCGAATCCTTAAGTGTGTCTCCCTACGGTTCGTGAATTATGCGGACATGATCGAGACACTTCTCAACAATAACCAATAGAGGAATCTGGAAATTCATATGGCTCCCACATATTTCTACGATTACTGCGATCGAATGAACCACTTACATACGATACCAATTTCCCTTTGTCTCACGATATGTTACTTATCCGAGGTTATGATCGTCGGTATCTCGCATACCTAGTTCAACCTCACATCTTGATAAGTACTCTTTTCTCGTTCCCGTGATATGTGATCCCTTGTGACCCAGTCACATGCTTGCAAGCTAATTGGATGACATTTCACCGAGAGGGCCCAGAGTATATCTATCCGTCATGTGGATGGACAAATCCCACTCTTGATCCATGTGTTTCAACCAATACTTTCCGAACACTCAATGCCACCTTTATAGCCACCCTGTTACGGTGTGGTGTTTGATGACATCAAAGCATCCATCCAGTAAAGGTGATATGCATGATCTCATGGTCGAAGGAATTAGGTTACTATGTATCAGAAAGCATATAGCAATTGAACTATTGAAATGACTTGATCTTTATGCTACGCTTATCTATAGGAGTATGTCCATCACATCATTCTCCTAATGATATGATCCTGTTGTTAATAACATCTCTATGTTCATGATCGGAAACAATGATCATATATTAACCAACAAGCTAGTTTAACAAGAGGCTTTACTAGGGACTCTTATTTTAGTTTACAAATCACACAAGTATTAATGTTTCCGGTTAATACAATTATAGCATGGTATGTAAACATTTATCATAAGTATGAAGATATGATAATAACCACTTTATTATTGCCTCTTGGGCATATCTCCAACAGTCTCCCACTTGCACTAGAGTCAATAATCTAGTTTCAAACCTTTGTGTTTTCAACACCTATGGCTTTACGGTGTTGTATGTACACGATTGCTAGTGGTTAATCGATCTCCGGATCGACACTTCCAGTCCGTGTAATTGCATGTCTTTGCGCCTCACGCATCACTCATTCTCTAATGAGATGGCTTTGTATAAATTTGGTCTTTCGGTGACCTTTAGTTCTTTGGGGTTAAAACATGTTGACAATATTGTCGCACAATATATCTTCATAGTATTATCCTCCATGAACTACACCTAGTTTGATAACAAACTACTTGACACAAATGCCCTCTTTTGCTGCTATAATAGCAGTCATATACTTAGCCTTTTGTTGAAGTATCGTCACAATGTCTTAACTTTGAACTCATCCAAATCCATTATGGAACTCACTTTCCATTATATTGTGCCACCCTTAATTTAGATTGAGATAAACTTAATTTGCACTTTGTGACAAAGCTAGTATCAATGTAGTACTTTTACAATGAACTAACTTCTACAAATAATATACTCTTAGTTCTTCCAAAAGATCATAAGAATATCCTTACTATTGTCCAATGATCATCTTACAAATCATTCTGGTATATGCTCACAACATTTAGAGCATAGGACATATCTGGATTTGTACATATCACAGTATGATTGATATAAATACTCTTTGTGATTTCATACATCAAGTATCAATCTATACTTGAATCTTTGTTTCACTTACCAAATGTCAACACACTTGAATATATCATCAATATTGAATTTATTCAATCCTTTCTGTGCGACAAGAACCTTTCTTGTAGTTTCTATATTGAACTCATTCAATATCTCGTCTATGTACTTTTGGCACAACCATATTAGCATCTATTGATGCCAAATATTTGGGTTTTTCCTAAGTCTTTCATCGGGATGAAATTCTTAATATGTGTTAATAAAAGATACATTATTTCCAATCAACAATATGTCTTCCACATAATGTATTAGAAACATGTCTTAGCGCTCCCACTTAATTTCTTGCAAATGCAAGCATCTTCATTGTTTCCGATGAAATTAAACTCTTTTAACAGTTTCATCATAGTGAAGATTCCAACTCCGCTATGCTTACTTCAACCATTGAAGTTTGCATATGCTTTTAGCATCCTTTGAATTAACAAAACCCTTTGGACCGTGTCATGCACACGTCCTAGGTAACCATTCTTTTAGAAGAACTTGTTTTGTTTATTCTACTACCACA
This sequence comes from Avena insularis, assembly GCA_023614405.1. Taxonomy (NCBI): domain Eukaryota; kingdom Viridiplantae; phylum Streptophyta; class Magnoliopsida; order Poales; family Poaceae; genus Avena; species Avena insularis. Next base: position 141,835 of record JAJUPC010000507.1, on the reverse strand, counting down.
TAACAAATTATATGTAGTGGTTGCTACATTAATCCGTCTAGACTAAAAATCGCTATGAAAGATCAAATCTTGTCATATACAACCTTTGAACATTGTTGTGAACTCTTTCCCAACATGTCGACTATTTCATAGATGTGAAACATCCATGTCTACTTCTTTATAGATCCAAACACACCGGCAAGGTCTTACACCTTTTTCGAGGGTCCTTCAAGTTCAAAACTTGATTTCTCGTGTATGGAACTATCACGGATTATATGGCTTCAAGCCATTTGACGAGTCAGGCCCATCATTGCTTCTTTGCATGTAGTCCGTTCATTATTCTCAAATAATGATTCAACCCTCAAATCTTGGTATTTGATTGTTTACTTGACCTACTTGGTTCAATAGAAACTTAGACCTCCGTGACCACAACCTTTGAGGCACGTGAGCCATGAGCATTGTTGCTGCCTCCGGAACACTTTTCGGTGCTGCGCAACTTTGCACATATAGCTAAGGTTCCTTTAACCTTATCAAAGTTCTATTGTCCTCCCACTTAACTTTTCACGAAAAATTCCTTCTCAAAGAAACTTGACGTTCTAAGCGACAAACACTTTTGTCTCGGTGTTTATGGAGGAATACTTAACAATACAAAGACAGTTTATCCGACTTTGGTTGCAAACATCTTTCTTATGCATAGCATACCAATGTTTAAGAAAGGACTACTTGGGTTTTATCCCAAACCATAACCTTATATGGTGTCATTTCAGCGGATTATGATGGAGCTCTTTTAGTGGAAAACGGTAGTCTCTAAAGCTTTTAATCTTTAAAATATAATAGCAGTTTTATGAATTATACCTTCGATCTTACCATGTCAAACAAGGTTCAATTACATATCTAACGCTCCATACTCTTATGGTGTTTCGAAATGCAAATCCACGACCGATTCCTTAAATCTTAGGTATTATGCTAAACTTGTAACTTAAATATCTTCCTTTATGATCTTATCATAAACTATTTATATTCTTGTTACAATGATTTTGCACTTCATCTTGAAAATATTTGAACATTTAAAATATTTCACACTTCATCCTTATTAAGTAAATATTCACATATTCACTCAAATTTTCGGAGAAAGCATATGAAGTTGAAATCCATCGCTCTTGACTACACATAATGGAGTTCGTACAACAATATGCACAAGTTCCAATAAGCTAGTCATTCATTCCCTTTTGGCCTATGAACGAAGTTTTAATTATCTCTAGGAAAGTTTCACAAACGTCATTTGATCAAAAATCAAAAGAGTCCAAAATTCCATCCACATGGAGTTTCTTCATGTTTTCTTTCCAATATAATTTAAACGGCGATGTCACTTCCTAAGTGATCTTTCAATCAATTTGTCTTTCGACAATTTTAGCACTAGTTTTATGGATGTGATTTCTCCAACGAGATTTGTGAATCATCCATCTTTTATGGATTACGGCAATTATTTGAACAACCCTTTTGTTCTCATAATACCTGATAAAACAAATCTTGAAGGCAAGCTTTGATGTTTAACGAGCAACACAATAACCCTTTATTTGTTTTCGATGAACATCATCACATATTCTTTTGCTAGTTACTTAGGCCATTGTAGTTCATGAATTGTGTTGTTTCCGTATGACGATTCACACCAACAAATTCAGTATCAAATACTTAAGAACCACATTGTTTAATAAGCAAAGAATATAGCCATAACACATATATCATCTATATACTTAAACTGAACAATTCTAGTCTTTTCTTTTCTGCCATATACTTATGAGATTCTCTTCAAGATTTCCTTTTCGTTTGAAAGAATCTATCAACATCAATAGTGGAGTCATACTTATGACACATAGTCCAAAGCGTATAGTTAAATACCAATGTCTTTGAACTTGCACTTTGAAGTAGATCACCATTATCAAATATTTGGTGTTCTTTCAAATTCCTTTCTTTAGTAATCTCTTGGTGTAGTAAACATTTTACCTACATCAAATATTCACCCTCATCATGGACTCATCCATGATCTAGCTACTTTTAGCTTGTAACGGTGAATCGTGAGTATAATGTTGCTCTCCAAAACCTTTTGGAAGATTAGGACAACTAGTGTCTCCAACCTTTTGCAAATTCTCATCCAAATATGAGAACATGAACTTTGCCATATTATACTCTATCATGTTGTAACCAAAACTTCGTTTCAGATATCACAATATCTTCCACACATCATGGTTTCTGAAACAACTCTTTCAGATCCTAGATAACCTTGATATTAAGAGAATCTTTTGAATATCAAGAATCATGGAGACAAACATGATACTCATATACTAACACTTTGGAATTGTCACTCTTGTTTTAATACCAATTATTAAACTTCATGGAGTAACCGGAACTTACTGAAAGTTTGCAATAGGACTTTAAACTTTAGATTAACACTTCAAAACAATACGATACCAGTTCGTAAAGTAACTAACCAGAATTCTATAGTTCTATCATCTCAATTATAACTAAGCGCAAGGTGGTAAACGGATGCCAATGACTACAACAACTATGCAAATTCACTTTGATTTAGTTTATGATAAATTGAGTTCTAATTAATAATTAAATTAATCTAGGTGAACTCCCACTCAAAACAATATCCCTCACATTGTTTTAGTGATCACACGAACCAAATCCACCACATCAAAACCGATCATCACGTGAGTTGATGTAGCTTCAATGGCGAACAATCAACATGTTCATCATATCTACTATATGACTCATGCTTTACCTTTCGTGATCCGTGTTCCCGAGGCCATGTCCGTACATGCTAGGCTCGTCAAGATCAAACCTTAGCTACCGCATAAGCAAATCTGGCTTGTTTACGTTGTATTCACCATGAATCAAAGACACCCGATCATCACGTGGTGCTTCAAGCGCAAGCTTTGGCAACTGCATACTAAGGGTGAACACTTTAGAACTTGAAATTTATGTGCATGAGGGATCATCTTATAATGCTACCGTCGTCTACTAAGCAATACAAGATGCATAAAGGATTAACATCACATGCAATTCATAATATGTGATATGATATGGCTTTTCTTCTTTGTGCTTCCGATCTCCATCTTCAAGCACCTAACATGATCTCCATCATCACCGCATAGCATCAAGGTCAATGACGCTTCTTCATGGTTGTCGCCCACCAGCTTCAACTATTACAACTATTTTGAATAGACACGCAGGTCTTAACAGAAATTAAAGACAACCATATGGCTCGCCGTTGCCAACTTACAATAAGGAACATTGCATACATCAAATATAATCACAATCATGGCCATATCACATCATCACACCTCGCAAAACAAAGTTAGACGCTTCTACTTTCTTTGCATATTTTACGTGGTTTGGGGCTTTCAATAAGTGTCGTTCTAACTTACGAACAAGAACCACAACATTGATACTAGCATTGTTGATTACCCGTTGTAAATTGGATCTTTACTATGCTAGGAGAAACAGGCACCCATAAGCCACTTATGCAATACAAGTTGCATGTTAAGCGTGGAGCAAGTCTCATGAACGATGTCATGTAAGGTTAGCCCGGCCGCTTCATCCCAACATACCGCAAGATGCAAAGTACACAAAAGCAATCTACAATAAAGCATCAACGCCCACAATGACCATTGTGTTCTACTCTGCAACAGATCTACATATAGACACGGCTCTGATACCACTGTAGGGGTTCGTAGCATGGAAAACAAAAATTTTCTATCGCATACAAACAAACAAGCCAAGATCTATCTACTAGATTGTAGCAACGAGTCGATAGTGGAACTCACCCTCGAAGATTCCAAAGCGTTTAACGAGCAGATTCTCGGGTGATGTGATACTCTTCCGATCTCAAGATCGTGTAGACGATCCTTCCAGCGTTCAGCAGCGCCCCGCAGTCGGTCACATCGCTCTGATTCGACGAAGACCTTCCTCTCCCTTGTTCCAGCAAAGCGAGGTTGTAGCACTCTCCTCGTGATTCCGGCAAAGACGACGGCGTGGTACTGGGAGGTAGAGGGAAATCCCGCAGGCTTCGCCTTAAGCGTGCAGTATGGTGGAGCTTATGAGAGAGGCTATTAGTGGTCTAGTAATTAGACACACCAATTAGAAGGATCTAAACCAATTAGAAGGCTCTAAACTGAAATAGCTCTAAACCGGGGTTTAGGTCTAGGGTTTAGTTTAGAGGATAGGAACTTGTGTGTGCTAGGAGGGGAGCCCTGCCCCTCCTTATATAGGTGGGAGGGCGGCCAAGGGAGGAGAGTCCTCCCAAGTCGGCTTGGTGGGCGCCGCCAAGGAGGAACCTCCTCCAATTCGGCCTCCACCAATCCTCCTCTTCCCACTTCCCAAAATTGCCGTTTGACTTTCAAACTAGCCGTTTGACTTTTCAATTTAGGATTTAAATAAACCCTTTATTTTGGACAGCAAGAACACCTAGTACATGATGCAATAATTCCAACTTACAATGACACATTCATGTACCCTTCCCCCTCTGGAGTGCCGGACATTCCGGGACCTTCTAGAATGTTCCCGATGAAAACACCTAACCATTCCCCAACTCGAAATGGGACTTTCCTTATATGAATCTTATTCTCCAGACCATTCCGGATCTCCTCGTGATATCCGGATCCTATCCGAGACCCGAACAACATTCGGTCTCTTTCTCATAATACCATAACTACTCAAACAACGTCAATCCTTATGTGTCTCCCTACGGTTCGTGAATTATGCGACATGATCGAGACACTTCTAACAATAACCAATAGAGGAATCTGAAATTCATATGGCTCCCACATATTTCTACGATTACTTTGATCGAATGAACCACTTACATACGATACCAATTTCCCTTTGTCTCACGATATGTTACTTATCCGAGGTTATGATCGCAGATCTCCGCATACCTAGTTCAACCTCGTATCGATAAGTACTCTTTTCTCGTTCCGTGATATGTGATCCCTTGTGACCCAGTCACATGCTTGCAAGCTAATTGGATGACATTTCACCGAGAGGGCCCAGAATATCTATCCGTCATGTGGATGGACAAATCCCACTCTTGATCCATGTGTTTCAACCAATACTTTCCAACACTCAATGCCACCTTTTATAGCCACCTGTTACGGTGGTGTTTGATGACATCAAAGCATCCATCCAAGAAAGGTGATATGCATGATCTCATGGTCGAAGGAATTAGGTTACTATGTATCAGAAAGCATATAGCAATTGAACTATTGAAATGACTTGATCTTTATGCTACGCTTATCTATAGGAGTATGTCCATCACATCATTCTCCTAATGATATGATCCTGTTGTTAATAACATCTCTATGTTCATGATCAGGAAACAATGATCATATATTAACCAACAAGCTAGTTTAACAAGAGGCTTTACTAGGGACTCTTATTTTAGTTTACAAATCACACAAGTATTAATGTTTCCGGTTAATACAATTATAGCATGGTATGTAAACATTTATCATAAGTATGAAGATATGATAATAACCACTTTATTATTGCCTCTTGGGCATATCTCCAACAGTCTCCCACTTGCACTAGAGTCAATAATCTAGTTTCAAACCTTTGTGTTTTCAACACCTATGGCTTTCTGGTGTTGTATGTACACGATTGCTAGTGGTTAACTGATCTCCGGATCTGACACTTCCAGGTCCGTGTGTAATTGCATGTCTTTGCGTCCCTACGCATCACTCATTCTCTAATGAGATGGCTTTGTATAAATTTGGTCTTTCGGTGTGACCTTTAGTTCTTTGGGGTTAAAACATGTTGACAATATTGTCGTACAATATATCTTCATAGTATTATCCCTCTGTGAACTACACCTAGTTTGATAACAAACTACTTGACACAAATGCCCTCTTTTGCTGCTATAATAGCAGTCATATACTTAGCCTTTTGTTGAAGTATCTGTCACAATGTCTTAACTTTGGAACTCATCCAAATCCATTATGGAACTCACTTTCCATTATATTGTGCCACCCTTAATTTAGATTGAGATAAACTTAATTTGCACTTTGTGACAAAGCTAGTATCAATGTAGTACTTTTACAATGAACTAACTTCTACAAATAATATACTCTTAGTTCTTCCAAAAGATCATAAGAATATCCTTACTATTGTCCAATGATCATCTTACAAATCATTCTGGTATATGCTCACAACATTTAGAGCATAGGACATATCTGGATTTGTACATATCACAGTATGATTGATATAAATACTCTTTGTGATTTCATACATCAAGTATCAATCTATACTTGAATCTTTGTTTCACTTACCAAATGTCAACACACTTGAATATATCATCAATATTGAATTTATTCAATCCTTTCTGTGCGACAAGAACCTTTCTTGTAGTTTCTATATTGAACTCATTCAATATCTCGTCTATGTACTTTTGGCACAACCATATTAGCATCTATTGATGCCAAATATTTGGGTTTTTCCTAAGTCTTTCATCGGGATGAAATTCTTAATATGTGTTAATAAAAGATACATTATTTCCAATCAACAATATGTCTTCCACATAATGTATTAGAAACATGTCTTAGCGCTCCCACTTAATTTCTTGCAAATGCAAGCATCTTCATTGTTTCCGATGAAATTAAACTCTTTTAACAGTTTCATCATAGTGAAGATTCCAACTCCGCTATGCTTACTTCAACCATTGAAGTTTGCATATGCTTTTAGCATCCTTTGAATTAACAAAACCCTTTGGACCGTGTGATGCACACGTCCTAGGTAACCATTCTTTTAGAAGAACTTGTTTTGTTTATTCTACTACCACATAACAAATTATATGTAGTGGTTGCTACATTAATCCGTCTAGACTAAAAATCGCTATGAAAGATCAAATCTTGTCATATACAACCTTTGAACATTGTTGTGAACTCTTTCCCAACATGTCGACTATTTCATAGATGTGAAACATCCATGTCTACTTCTCACAAATCACACATGGATCCACCATTGTCATTGCATGTGTGTTCTTTTCATAAACCACACATGGATACACTAGTGTCATTGCATGTGTGTTCTTTTCATGAACCACACATGGATCCACCAGTGTCATTGGATGTGTGTTCTTCTCATGAACCACACATGGATCCACCAGTGTTATTGCATGTCTATTCTTTTCATGAACCACAACTAGAGTCATTGCATGTCTGTTCCTTCCATAAACCACATATGGATCCACCAGTGTAATTGCATGTCTGTTCTTTTCATGAACCACAGCCATTTAAATTGCATGTCTGTTCCTCTAAACAAACCACACATGGATCCACCTAGTGTGATTGCATATCTGGTCTTTTCATGATCCACACATGGATCCACTAGTGTCATTGCATGTGTGTTCTTCTCATGAACCACAACCAGTGTCATTGCATGTATGTTCATCTCACAAACCACACATGGATACACCAGTGTCATTGCATGTCTGTTCCTCTAAACAAACCACACATGGATCCACCCAATGTCATTGCATGTCTATTCCACTAAACAAACCACACATGGATCCACCTAGAGTCATTACTTGTCTGTTCTTCTCATGAACCACACATGGATCCAGCAGTGTCATTGCATGTGTGTTCTTTTCATGAACCACAACTAGTTTCATTGCATGTATTTTCCTCTGAACAAACCACACATGGATCCACCAGTGTCATTGCATGTTTGTTCCTCTAAACAAACCACACATGGATCCACCTAGTGTGATAGCATGTCTGTTCTTTTCATGAACCACACATGGATCCACCTAGAGTCATTGCATGTATTTTCTTTTCATAAACCACAACTAGAGTCATTTCATGTCTGTTCTTCTAAACAAACCACACATGGATCCACCAAGTGTCATTGCAGGTCTGTTCCTCTAAACAAACCACACATGGATCCACCTAGTATGATTGCATGTCTGTTCTTTTCAGAAACCACACATGGATCCACCAGTGTCATTGCATGTGTGTTCTTTTCATGAACCACACCCAGTGTCATTGCATGCCTGTTCCTCTAAACAAATGTCACATCCCAAGATTTTCCAAATCTTGTAATGTGAAAAATAAAATAAACAAAATAAATTTTTGTTGAAAATCAGGGTGAAAAGAAACTTTTGTTTCAAAAAGGAAACTGAAATCCCATCTTGAACAAACTTTGGCTAAAGTTTGAATTCAACAAAATCCAATCAAGGGAAATGCATTCCTCAATGAATGTATCTGGAAATTTGAACACTAGGAAAGTAAATCAAAATCCCTAAGCCCTAATGGAAGGAAATAATTTTCCAAAGTATCTCCAAATCTATGGATTTGATCCATACCAAAGTTGATCAACAAATATTCACAAAGGATCAAGAAGGACCATAGAAGTTGGTTTCACTCCAATTGGAACCATAAATAAATTCTTATGATTATAATGAATTAAGGAAATTGAATTTCCAAAGCTAATAAAGCCCTTACCAAAAACCCATACCATTTGGTGATCAATTAATCCTAAAGGGATTTATAAAGATAAACAATTATCAAAGGAAAATAAATTGTTTTGGAAATACTATTTGGATCTTTTAAATAAAAGACTTTGTTTTCAAATGAAAGGGTGAGCCAAATTAATTTTGGCCAAGCTTTTGTAATAAAATATTTTGTTTTGATAAAATGAGTAAAGGTTTATTTAAATAAAATAGTAAGGATTTAATTATCCAATTTTATTTAAGTAAAAGCTTTTCCCATTTTAAATGAACACCAAGTATTTTATTACTACTTTGAAATCTTTTATTAAGAGGTTTTGCTTTGATTAAAATGAGTAAAGGATTATTTAAATAAAATAATAAGGATTTAAATATCCAATTTTATTTAAGTAAAGGCTTTCCCATTTTAATTAAAACACCAAAACTTATTTATTTAAATAAGTTTCCAAGTATTTTTTTTTTTTCAAATAAAACCTTCTGGTTTGGTTTTGGAAATAATTGGAATTCAAATGGAAATTTTATTTAAATAAAACAAACCCTAACAACTAAAGATCCATTTTATTTAATTATTAAATGGATCCTAAAATAAATAAAATATTATTTTATTTTAAATTTGGATTATGTCTTAAATGTAACCAAATTCAAATGAAAAGTTGAGTGTGATTGAATTGTTTGAACCTTGTTTGAAATTGTTTGAATAATTGAATGAAAATTCAAAACAGAAAAAGAATTAGAAAAAGGAAAAAGAAGCAGACAGAAAAAAAATAGAGAAAACCGACCCAGCCCATTCTGGCCCAATTTCAGCCAGCCCACACTCAACCGCAGCGAACCGCTTTACACCGAAATAAATAAACCCACAAGGCGAATGATGATGGACCGCTCCCTTTCTTCCTCTCTCGCATACCGGACCCACCCTTCACTATTCATCGCCTCTTCAGAGACCTCGTCGCTTCAGCCGCCGAAGTTATCGCCGGCATCAATACGCTGAATTGGTCAATAACTCCCTCCGTGATCACGCCACTTATTCACCCCTCTCCGCTCTATCTTTCCCCTCAAACCCCGTCTCCTCTCTGCCACGAGGCTGCCGGAATTTCGAGCTCGACTTCTCTGCTCCGGCGATCTTCTCCAGCAAAATCCGGCGAACCACGGCCGCCGACTTCTACACGCAGCATATTCACCACATCCAGCGCATCCACCTATGCCCTTTGTACGATCGCTGGCGCCCAGAGCGCAAGAACGACAACCTCCAGCACCGCCGCCGTCTGCGAACTCCGGCGAAGCCCACCGGTAAGACCAGACCACCCCTTGTCCTTCTGATGTTACTCCTGTGTTCAGTGCACACGCCCGCATCTAATGCCACCTCTATTTTCCTCTGGCGCGCACCGTAGCCTCGCCACCGTCTTCAACAGAGAGCACCGACGGCAGCAAGGACTCCGATGAGCAATCCATCCCGTGCCAGTGCGCCCCTCGTCGAACCGCGAGTACCTTGAGCATCGCCGTGACCCCCTGAGCCCGGTGAGCATCTTCTTTTCCTCCCTCGTTTCCTGCATCGTCGGCACCGTCGACGACCGATCGATCCGCCGCCGGTAGCCACCGCTCCGCCGCCAGTTTTTGGCCAAACGATAGGAACCGTTGGATGCAGATCCATCGGCTTGGATAGATTGACTAAGCGAAAGGGTATCTGTTGATCTGCACCGTGCGTAGCCACTTAGATCTGACGGTCCAGGAAGCTGATCCATGCGAACCGGTATGGACCAATAGGAAAGCGACGCGTGGCTAGGTCTGTTTTAAAAACAGAAATTGAAACAGATTTAAGTACCATTTTCAAACTCTTGTATCTTTTGATCCACACGTCCAAAAATTACAAATTTTATGTCGTTGGATTCAGGAGAGCAAGCTCTAACCAACCCTGCCCTTAGTTTAGCATATAGTAACTGTTAGCTTGTTTAACTTTGCAGAAACTTTTGATTGCTTGTTTAGATTAGAAAAATCATTTATAATGATATTTAGGTAAAACCTTTGCAATTTAGTTTGTTGTGACCTTGCTGACCCTAGGAACCAACCCATGGAGTTAAAAATGATTTTGGAAAAGTTTAGAATGGATTAATTAGTTTAATCCATTTCTAGCCAATTAAAAACCATTATTTTGTTTATGAAAATGCTTTCATAAAGAAAACTTTGAGGAAATGTTTTGGACCAAACTCATTGACCCAACACACCAAGTTTTGCAATAGCAACTCATTTGGTGAAAAACATAAAGTTTTGCCTTGATAGAATTATTTTCCACCACATAAAATGATGGATGGATTTAAAAATAGTTTTTGAGCAAAACCCTCTAACCAATGAATGCCATTTTGGTGAATGACCAATTTGGAACTTACAAAGTTTAGAAGCCTAGTGGAGACCATCCTTACAATAGAACCAACCTTTGCATGCTTATGCATGACTTAGATTCCATTGCTTTGTGAGTGTGAAATTGTTTGTTTGACTTTGTTTGGAATGTTAGTTGATTTTGTGTTTGCTTGATTGACTTGTAGTGAAGTTAGAGAAGTGTGAGACTAGCAAGATCAAGGAGTGAACCATCATTCCCTACCCAAAAAGGCAAGTTACACTATCATACAAAAGTCCTACTATTTTCATTATACTTAGTGGATTTTGAAAACATGCATGAAAACTATTTTTATACTTATGCTATGCTAAATCCTAATAGGATTCCCTCACCTTACTTAGTGAAAACCTTGTAGTTGTACATGCTTAGCCGTGCTATATTTTGAAAAGAGATACATATTGAGATTTTTTTTACAAAGTTGAGAAAAGGACTTGTGTTTTATATAATAAAACGAGGACTCAATGAACCACCTAGGTGGAGGATACATTAAGTTTTGGAGAAGGTGGCAACAAAAGGAACCATTCTATGGCAATCTCTTTGTGTTGTGCTCCAAAAGAAAACCCACCTAGGAAACTTAGAGATTGAACATGCTTCTCCAATTGTGGCTTTCGTGTGCAACCACATGCTATTATGGCTCTGGCTTAGTCAATTACATTAGGAAGACCCATACATTGTCTTTAGTTACCAGACATGGGGATCTGGAATGCTTCATGGGGACTAAAGACAAGCTAGCAATGGTGTATGGGAGGACCTTTTGGAAAGACTTCGTCATATTCTCAATCTGCCAGTATTCCATCTTGGTGAGTACTAATCCAGCGGCCACTGGTGGCAACAAGATGAGAGTGTGACATGTGGGTAAAGTGTACAACTTCTGCAGAAGATAATAAAATCTAAGTACTTAGCCGTGTCCCCGGTTATGGACAATACTGAGCAACTAAAGGCCTGCTATGGAAGATCTCGACATTCTAATTTCCAAAAGAAAACTTTTAAAAAACTTGATGCACTTGGAGTTACCAAGGAACTCAAGAGATTTTGACAAAACTTGATGCACTTGGAGTTACCAAGAAGCTCAAGAGATTTTGACAAAACTTGATGTACTTGGAGTTACCAAGGAACTCAAGAGATTTTGACAAAACTTGATGCACTTGGAGTTACCCAGAAGCTCAAGAGATTTTGACAAAACTTGATGTACTTGGAGTTACTAAGGTGCTCAAGAGATTTTTTTTGACAAGGACTTGAACACTTGGGTTTTTACCAAGGAGTTCAAGAGATTTATGCAAGGAAATTTGACAAAGGACCAAAAACCAATTTTGAAAAGTTAGGATAAAATATTGCTTTATGCAAATGAGCCTGAAACTCCTCTTAGCCAAATTTGCATGTATTGATAGGATCCACCCATATTATTCATAAAAGTGAACTTGCCAATACAATTCAAATGTATTGACCCTTGTGGCTGTAACTTATTATGTTGCAGGTTTGATTGTTTTTAGTGAAGATTGATTGATTAGGATTACAAAGTCTACAACCAACATGTCTGCCTGTGGCGCTTTAAAGATGAAGGACCCATGACTATAGTTATTCCACTGCAATGTAATGTAAATAGCCAATGAGCTAAGTTTGATGTAATAAAACTATTTTATTCCTGGTTATAAAGTTGTATTATGACCTATGTTTCTTGATATTACATCTAAACTGTGGATGCTAGCTATTGATCCAGGGACTAGCATTGTAAACACAGGGGACTCAATCTTATTAAAGGTTGGGGACGCTACAGATGGTATCAGAGCATTGTGTTGCCTGTAGGATTTGTAACCCCAGGATTGGACAAAAACCCTTAGAAAAATAGGAGTTGTCTTATTCCAAAACTTATTTACAAAAACAATCTTGTAAACTCTTTCCTCAATCATTTTGGTTTCAACTCTACTTCTCTTCTACTTCAAACTTAATGGAAAGCCTACCCCATGACCAAAGACTACACTATGTGCAAAGGACTTCTTCAACTTCATCAACTCTAATGACTTCAACATCTTCAGCATTTTCACCAAGGACTTCCAACTTGGATATCATTAAAGACTACAAGTAAGACAAGAAATCATGCTCAAAGACTTGAAGACTAAGGAAAACAACTTAGAAGGAGCCATCAACATCTTTGAAGTATTTGTGACCAAGACACAAGAATTTTTCCAAGGGAACCATGATCTCATTCAAGAAGAATCAACCAAGAAGGATGGAAAGATCACAAGTGAACCATATAGATGGACCACCATATTTAGTTTAAGTCAAACCCACCAACTTATGTGGTGTAACAAAAATATTTTTGGATGCCTAAAAATATGCTTGAAACTTGTTGTTTACTTCAACTCATGAGTTAAGCTCATAAGTTGTTAAGTGATTGGTTGCTTGTTGAATGTTTGATGGTTTGATTGTTTGATTGAACTTGATTGTTTTGAGTTGTGTGTTAGGACTTCTTAAAAACCTATCCACCAATACTTATCCCTATCAAACCAACATATGCCTCCCCGTCATGCCAACCCCAACCAAAACAACAACATCACCCCTGAGATGCAGCAGATGATGGCAGCTCAGACACAGTTGATGCAGCAGATGACCACATTCATACAGAATTTGAATAACAACAACAACAACAATCCGAATAATCCTCCAGCACTAGACATGCTCACCAAATTTCTGAAACTTAGGCCTACAAGGTTCTCTGGAACAACTGATCCAATGGAAGCTGATGATTGGTTACGTTCAGTAAACAAAGACTTAGTGATCATATGCACCGATGGAGAAAAAGTTAGGTTTGCAGCATTTTTACTTGAAGGACCAGCAGCAACATGGTGGGATAACTTTCAAATCACCACTCCCCTTGAAGATGTAACTTGGGCTATTTTTGAGGATGGATTCAGAACCACTCACATCTCACCTGGAGTAATGTACTTGAAGAAAAAGGAGTTTCACAATCTGAAACAACATCACCTTAGTGTGGCTGAGTATATTGAAGAATTCAACAATCTGGCACGTTATGCACCGGACGAAGTTGATACAGATGCTAAGAGAAAAGAAAAATTTCTTGAAGGACTTAATGATGAGTTGAACCTACAGCTAGTTGTTGCCTATGTCCCAACTTATCAATCACTCGTGACAAAGCCATCATTTTGGAAAACAAGATGAATCAAGTTGAGAATAAAAGAGGAAGCATAAACTCAAAAATCATTCAGATCATCAAAGAAGAAGCATTCCTTCAAAAGAGCAATGAAGATTCTGAATCACATCATCACCACAACAACAATGGAAGTGATAATAATGGGGATGATATTGACAATGGAGATGACCTTGGTCAATCAACAAGACAAATTCAGGAAGAAGGACATTAGCCAAAGGTGCTATACCTGCAAGGAACTTGGACACTATTCATCAAACTGTCCTGAGAAGAAAAAGAAAAAGGCTGCTAGAAGAGCCAATGGAAATGACTCCAATGTGACCCAGAAAGGACATGTGAACCACATTGACATGGATGGAAACGTTGAAGTGATAGAAGAAGTGGATGATGATTTAGATAACTCGCTTGATTCAAATAAGGATTCCTTGTCTGAATATCAAGTGTTGAACCTATAGTCAAGAGAACCATCAATGTAACCCTTTGAGACTTTATTTTAAGGGTGGTAGTACCCTAGTTGCCTTGAAGCCAACTTGTAACCCTAGCCTTCCCAAATCTCGGGACGAGATTTCTTTTAAGGGTAGAAATTGTCACATCCCAAGATTTTCCAAATCTTGTAATGTGAAAAATAAAATAAACAAAATAAATTTTGTTGAAAATCAGGTGAAAAGAAACTTTTGTTTCAAAAGGAAACTGAAATCCCATCTTGAACAAACTTTGGCTAAAGTTTGAATTCAACAAAATCCAATCAAGGGAAATGCATTCCTCAATGAATGTATCTGGAAATTTGAACACTAGGAAAGTAAATCAAAATCCCTAAGCCCTAATGGAAGGAAATAATTTTCCAAAGTATCTCCAAATCTATGGATTTGATCCATACCAAAGTTGATCAACAAATATTCACAAAGGATCAAGAAGGACCATAGAAGTTGGTTTCACTCCAATTGGAACCATAAATAAAATCTTATGATTATAATGAATTAAGGAAATTGAATTTCCAAAGCTAATAAAGCCCTTACCAAAAACACATACCATTTGGTGATCAATTCATCCTAAAGGGATTTATAAAGATAAACAATTATCAAAGGAAAATAAATTGTTTTGGAAATACTATTTGGATCTTTTAAATAAAAGACTTTGTTTTCAAATGAAAGGGTGAGCCAAATTAATTTTGGCCAAGCTTTTGTAATAAAATATTTTGTTTTGATAAAATGAGTAAAGGTTTATTTAAATAAAATAGTAAGGATTTAATTATCCAATTTTATTTAAGTAAAAGCTTTTCCCATTTTAAATGAACACCAAGTATTTTATTACTACTTTGAAATCTTTTATTAAGAGGTTTTGCTTTGATTAAAATGAGTAAAGGATTATTTAAATAAAATAATAAGGATTTAAATATCCAATTTTATTTAAGTAAAGGCTTTCCCATTTTAATTAAAACACCAAAACTTATTTATTTAAATAAGTTTCCAAGTATTTTTTTTTTCAAATAAAACCTTCTGGTTTGGTTTTGGAAATAATTGGAATTCAAATGGAAATTTTATTTAAATAAAACAAACCCTAACAACTAAAGATCCATTTTATTTAATTATTAAATGGATCCTAAAATAAATAAAAATATTATTTTATTTTAAATTTGGATTATGTCTTAAACAGAACCAAATTCAAATGAAAAGTTGAGTGTGATTGAATTGTTTGAACCTTGTTTGAAATTGTTTGAATAATTGAATGAAAATTCAAAACAGAAAAAGAATTAGAAAAAGGAAAAAGAAGCAGACAGAAAAAAAAATAGAGAAAACCGACCCAGCCCATTCTGGCCCAACAGCCCAGTCCAGCCCACTCAACCGTTTGAACTGCTTACATGAAATAAACCCACAAGGCGAATGATGATGGACCCGCTCCCTTTCTTCCTCTCTCGCAGACCGGACCCACCTTCACTATTCATCGTCTTCAACGAGACCTCGTCAGCCGTTGCCGCCGAAGTTATCGCGGCATCAATACGCGTAATTGGCCGAATAACTCCCCTCTGTGATCATGCGTACTTATTCACCCCTCTCCGCTCTATCTTTCCCCTCAAACCCCGTCTCCTCTCTGCCACGAGGCTGCCGGAATTTCGAGCTCGACTTCTGCCCTCCGATCTTCTCCAGCAAAATCCGAACCACGGCCGCCTCGACTCCTCTACACGCAGGCATATTCACCACATCCAGCGCATCCACCTATGCCCTTTGTGCGATCATGGCGCCCAGGCGTCGGAACGACAACCTCCAAAGACCGCCATTGCTGCGAACTCCGCGAAGCCCACCGGTAAGACCAGACACCCCTTGTCCTTCCGATGTTACTCTGTGTTCGGGCACACGCCCGCATCTAATGCCACCTCTATTTTCCTCTGCGCGCGCATCAGCCTCGCCACCGTCTTCAACAGAGCACCGGCGGCAAGGACTCGATGAGCAATCCATCCTGCGGTCGCCTCGTCGAATCATGAGTACCTTGAGCATCGCCGTGACCCCTCGAGCCGGTGAGCATCTTCTTTTCCTCCTCGTTTCCTGCATCGTCGGCACCGTCGACGACGATCGATCCGCCGCGGTAGCCGCTCCGCCGCCAGTTTTTGGCCAAACGATAGGAACCGTTGGATGCAGATCCATCGGCTTGGATAGATTGACTAAGCGAAAGGGTATCTGTTGATCTGCACCGTGCGTAGCCACTTAGATCTGACGGTCCAGGAAGCTGATCCATGCGAACCGGTATGGACCAATAGGAAAGCGACGCGTGGCTAGGTCTGTTTTAAAAACAGAAATTGAAACAGATTTAAGTACCATTTTCAAACTCTTGTATCTTTTGATCCACACGTCCAAAAATTACAAATTTTATGTCGTTGGATTCAGGAGAGCAAGCTCTAACCAACCCTGCCCTTAGTTTAGCATATAGTAACTGTTAGCTTGTTTAACTTTGCAGAAACTTTTGATTGCTTGTTTAGATTAGAAAAATCATTTAAAAATGATATTTAGGGTAAAACCTTTGCAATTTAGTTTGTTGTGACCTTGCTGACCCTAGGAACCAACCCATGGAGTTAAAAATGATTTTGGAAAAGTTTAGAATGGATTAATTAGTTTAATCCATTTCTAGCCAATTAAAAACCATTATTTTGTTTATGAAAATGCTTTCATAAAGAAAACTTTGAGGAAATGTTTTGGACCAAACCTACTGACCCAACACACCAAGTTTTGCAATAGCAACTCATTTGGTGAAAAACATAAAGTTTTGCCTTGATAGAATTATTTTCCACCACATAAAATGATGGATGGATTTAAAAATAGTTTTTGAGCAAAACCCTCTAACCAATGACTTTGCCATTTTGGTGAATGACCAATTTGGAACTTACAAAGTTTAGAAGCCTAGTGGAGACCATCCTTACAATAGAACCAACCTTTGCATGCTTATGCATGACTTAGATTCCATTGCTTTGTGAGTGTGAAATTGTTTGTTTGACTTTGTTTGGAATGTTAGTTGATTTTGTGTTTGCTTGATTGACTTGTAGTGAAGTTAGAGAAGTGTGAGACTAGCAAGATCAAGGAGTGAACCATCATTCCCTACCCAAAAAGGCAAGTTACACTATCATACAAAAGTCCTACTATTTTCATTATACTTAGTGGATTTTGAAAACATGCATGAAAACTATTTTTATACTTATGCTATGCTAAATCCTAATAGGATTCCCTCACCTTACTTAGTGAAAACCTTGTAGTTGTACATGCTTAGCCGTGCTATATTTTGAAAAGAGATACATATTGAGATTTTTTTTACAAAGTTGAGAAAAGGACTTGTGTTTTATATAATAAAACGAGGACTCAATGAACCACCTAGGTGGAGGATACATTAAGTTTTGGAGAAGGTGGCAACAAAAGGAACCATTCTATGGCAATCTCTTTGTGTTGTGCTCCAAAAGAAAACCCACCTAGGAAACTTAGAGATTGAACATGCTTCTCCAATTGTGGCTTTCGTGTGCAACCACATGCTATTATGGCTCTGGCTTAGTCAATTACATTAGGAAGACCCATACATTGTCTTTAGTTACAGACATGGGGATCTGAATGCTTCATGGGGACTAAAGACAAGCTAGCAATGGTGTATGGGAGGACCTTTTGGAAAGACTTAGTCATATTCTCAATCTGCCAAGATTCCATCGTGGTGAGTACTAATCCAATGCCACTGGTGGCAACAAGATGAGAGTGTGACATGTGGGTAAAGTGTACAACTTCTGCAGAAGATAATAAAATCTAAGTACTTAGCCGTGTCCCCGGTTATGGACAATACTGAGCAACTAAAGGCCTGAAGCTATGGAAGATCTCGACATTCTAATTTCCAAAAGAAAACTTTTAAAAAACTTGATGCACTTGGAGTTACCAAGGAACTCAAGAGATTTTGACAAAACTTGATGCACTTGGAGTTACCAAGAAGCTCAAGAGATTTTGACAAAACTTGATGTACTTGGAGTTACCAAGGAACTCAAGAGATTTTGACAAAACTTGATGCACTTGGAGTTACCCAGAAGCTCAAGAGATTTTGACAAAACTTGATGTACTTGGAGTTACTAAGGTGCTCAAGAGATTTTTTTTGACAAGGACTTGAACACTTGGGTTTTTACCAAGGAGTTCAAGAGATTTATGCAAGGAAATTTGACAAAGGACCAAAAACCAATTTTGAAAAGTTAGGATAAAATATTGCTTTATGCAAATGAGCCTGAAACTCCTCTTAGCCAAATTTGCATGTATTGATAGGATCCACCCATATTATTCATAAAAGTGAACTTGCCAATACAATTCAAATGTATTGACCCTTGTGGCTGTAACTTATTATGTTGCAGGTTTGATTGTTTTTAGTGAAGATTGATTGATTAGGATTACAAAGTCTACAACCAACATGTCTGCCTGTGGCGCTTTGAAGATGAAGGACCCATGACTATAGTTATTCCGCTGCAATGTAATGTAAATAGCCAATGAGCTAAGTTTGATGTAATAAAACTATTTTATTCCTGGTTATAAAGTTGTATTATGACCTATGTTTCTTGATATTACATCTAAACTGTGGATGCTAGCTATTGATCCAGGGACTAGCATTGTAAACACAGGGGACTCAATCTTATTAAAGGTTGGGGACGCTACAAAAAACCACACATGGATCCACCCAGTGTCATTGCATGTCTGTTCTTCTCACAAACCGCACATGGATCCACCAGTGTCATTGCATGTGTGTTCTTTTCATGAACCACAACTAGAGTCATTGCATTTTTGTTCTTCTAAACAAACCACACATGGATCCACCTAGTGTCATTGCATGTCTATTCCTCTAATCAAACCACACATGGATCCACCCAGTGTCATTGCATGCCTATTCTTCTCACAAATCACACATGGATCCACCATTGTTATTGCATGTGTGTTCTTTTCATAAACCACACATGGATACACTAGTGTCATTGCATGTGTGTTCTTTTCATGAACCACACATGGATCCACCAGTGTCATTGGATGTGTGTTCTTCTCATGAACCACACATGGATCCACCAGTGTTATTGCATGTCTATTCTTTTCATGAACCACAACTAGAGTCATTGCATGTCTGTTCCTTCCATAAACCACATATGGATCCACCAGTGTAATTGCATGTCTGTTCTTTTCATGAACCACAGCCAGTTAAATTGCATGTCTGTTCCTCTAAACAAACCACACATGGATCCACCTAGTGTGATTGCATATCTGGTCTTTTCATGAACCACACATGGATCCACTAGTGTCATTGCATGTGTGTTCTTCTCATGAACCACAACCAGTGTCATTGCATGTATGTTCATCTCACAAACCACACATGGATCCACCAGTGTCATTGCATGTCTGTTCCTCTAAACAAACCACACATGGATCCACCTAGTGTGATTGCATATCTGTTCTTTTCATGAACCACAGCTAGAGTCATTGCATTTCTATTCCTTCCAAAAACCACATATGGATCCACCAGTGTCATTGCATGTCTGTTCTTTTCATGAACCACACCCAATGTAATTGCATGTCTGTTCTTTTCAAAAACCACACATGGAACCACAGCCAGTGTCATTTTAGTATGTTCTTCTAAACAAACCACACATGGATCCACCAGTGTCATTGCATGTGTGTTCTTTTCATGAACCACAACTAGAGTCATTGCATGTCTGTTCTTCTAAACAAACCACACATGGATCCACCCAGTGTCATTGCATGTCTGTTCCTCTAAACAAACCACACATGGATCCACCTAGTGTGATTGCAAGTCTGTTCTTTTCACAAACCACACATGGATCCACCAGTGTCATTGCATGTATGTTCTTTTCATGAACCACAACTAGAGTCATTGCATGTCTGTTCTTCTAAACAAACCACACATGGATCCACCCAGTATCATTGCATGTCTGTTCCTCTAAACAAACCACACATGGATCCACCTAGTATGATTGCATGTCTGTTCTTTTCACAAATCACACATGGATCCACCAGTGTCATTGCATGTGTGTTCTTTTGATGAACCACAACTAGAGTCATTGCATGTCTGTTCTTCTAAAAAAACCACACCTGTTTCCACCGTGGCATTGTAACACCTCAGAATCGCCCTATGCAAGTTTTAGCGATTTCCGCCAAAACCAAGATAGAAACGATTCAAAGGTGCCCACCAGGCACTTTCGTGCGGGTGGAAAACGAAGTAATAACATTACACAACAGTCCTCGATGGGACCCACAGAACAGATATATATACAACACGACTCCATGAGTCAAGAATACAGATACAATATACAAAGATCCAAATCACCTTTAAAACGATAGAGCGTCCGACTACGGACAAGATGCAAATGGGGCTAAGAGCCCGGGAGAATAACCAATGGCGTCCAAACCTTGCCCAGGCCAAGCCGGAAGGGTAACCCTGCTAACAACGTCGAAACCTGCTAAAACAAAAGGGGTGCCGACAAAGGGCAAAGGAAAAAGAGGAGCGTCAGTACTGAGGCCAGTACACGGCGAGGCTAGAATTCGGCGGTCCTCGCCTACATAGGTATGGTGGACTGAAGCGGCAGCGGCAGCATGCACTAAACAACCTATAGAGACTCGATACATCCGCTGCCATCAGAGAGAGATAAGAGAGACCTATCCGAAACCAACCTGATGCTACCACCAAACATACCCATCCTGGTATTTCCCCCCCTCGAGACCAAACGAGGAAGTCAACCGAGGAACTCTCACCGTTGGCAGTTTTATTTATTCGGTTATCGTTACAGCGATTACTAGTCAGGTATAGATAATCATCCTGATAAAATAAGCAGTAGGCACTTTTAGTTAACCATTCCGTTGTAGTTGCAACACTTACTAGTCAGATACAATTAGCATGAGATATCCCCAAAACCCAGCAGTTGTTGGTACTTTTATTTAGCCATTCCGTTGTAGTGAAACTGATTACTAGTCATATCGAATACAAGTCAAATTATAACAGTAAACTTTAGTTTTAGTTGTCTATGATCAAGCACTGTGCTCCAAGTCGTCCATAACCGCAGACACGGCTTCTCGAAAAGATTTAACCCTGCAGGGGTGCACCAAAGTATCCACAAGCACTTGACCTTTTTGCGGATCGGTTAACATACACCCATCGGTATGTCGTGAGCGGGCCTAAGTCATGACGTTTCCAGACCCAAAGCAAGCACGGGGCCACCCCACTAAGTACACCATAACAAAGTCGGCCGGTCTCCGAGACGGACTCAGGGTTTGGGTAGACGGCTGTGAATGACTGGGAACCCAAAACTGGGCTTGTCGACACCGCGAAATCGTGTCCCGATCCTAAACATTACAAGTGCTATCCATCGCACAATTTAAATAAAGCAGTAAAGCATGGCATAAGTACATGATAGGAAATAAAACCTCAAACTAGTTTGTGGCCCCCAGTACAATACTTTGAAATCAGGTACTAATCGATGGGGGGCCCATATCTCCCCACACGTGGTTAGCGCTCGATCTCGAGCAGTGTCAAGAACTCGGGTCCCACGGACACAAGTGGACGGTTAACAACCAAATAACATCTATTGCCCAATTGCCTCTCGCTACCTACTTCAATTTTAGTTGTTAAACAGTAATTAAAGTAAACGATGATGAAAGCCATGATCATCTCCAACCTTAAACATGCGGCAAACACTCCAACAAGCGTGGTAATCGATTTGACACGCAACAGCACACGAGCAAGCTTTATCACGACGCAGCAGTCCAACTATCTACCAAACAATGTAATAGGAGGTGTCCAAGGCAATATATGGCTGCATCGGATATCACGGTACGAAAACTAGAGCATCGCAACACGTATAGCAATAGATCAACAGAGGGAATAAATACTATAAAAGTAAGATAGGTAGAAAGGGGAGGTGCTGCTTTGAAAACATTGCCGAAGGTTCAACCGAAGATCGGGGCGAAGCTCACATCAACTCAACGGCCTTATCCGCGAAGAAGCAAAACACTAGAAGAAGCACCGGATGCACTATTTAATACTACGACAGAAGATCGGGCATGATGCATGTATGATGCATGGCATGGCAAAGGTGCGATGCAATTAGGTCATATTAAGCGGAACCAGGGTTCCTGACAATTAAATATATGGTTCTAGTTGTTTAGCTACCCCACAATTTAAATGTTGTCTTAACATGGCAAAAGATAGCACCAGTTCGCTACACAAATTTAAATGGGACCAATATAAGACTAGATTTGTCCGCATATGGGCCCCATATTTAATTTAGGTGAATCGGCATAAGGCCCCCAAACCACATGACAATATGCATGCGAAAAGAATGATTTAATGCAACAATTTATATAAATGGCATTTATAAAATAGGGTCTCGGATCAGGGTCACACATGGAGGTTTGGCGATCTTGGTTCCGGGGTTCGGGGTTCGGTCTCAGGGTTTAGGGTTCGACGGGATCGGTCTTCGGATTTCAACATGGCCGGTCTTGGTGACGATCTTGTCCGATGGGGATCTTGGTTCAACATCATCGCGGTCTTCGGGTCCGAGAGGTAGACCTTGGCGTCCGAGCGAAGTTCATGTCGTATCCGTCGGCGACCTTGGCGTCAGGGGAGTTCTCGTGTTCCGTGGAAGGCCGCGAGGGTTTGGGTGACGGAGATCTTGACGGGTCCAGGAGGAAGAACTTGGGTCGGCATCGGATCGGTCTTGTACTTCGAGTGTCGTTGAAGATCTCGTCAAAATATTGTGTGGTCTTCGAGAGGTAACATTCCTCGGGTTCACAAACGGAGGGCGACCTAGCCGAGGTTTATCAACACCAGTAGCAATCATGACTCCGACAATTGCTGAGATAACGGTGGCCGAAAAGACGAATATGGCAACTGATTCTGCTCCAACATACACGAGATGACGAGGATAGCGCGGAGGCCGCCGCCCTGCTTGGTCCAGGCGACCAGGTCGCGTGCGGAGTTCCTGGAGGCCTCCCGTAGCCTCAGCGTGTTCTCGCAGGACGCCGTCCGAGCCGCAGTTAGCTGGTCCCGCCGGCGCCAAGCACTGTGAGGAAGAACGTGGCGGCAGTCTTCACAGGCAGATGCGGTGAGGGAGGCCAAGGAGACGGCGGGCCAGAATGGGGGCGAGGAGGATGGCGCAACGCGGGAGATGAGGGTGACCGGCGACGGGGCTCGGCTCGAGGAGGAGGAGCAGGGCGGGGCAGAGGCGAGGCAGGGCTGGCGGAGGAGGACGGGCCAGTGGCTGCTCAGGCTGCCGGGCCGGGAGGAGAGGGAGGAGGCGCCGACGAGGCGGGCGAGAGGAGGAGGCCCTGGTGGGTGTGAGCGAGGGGTGGGCAGAGCAGAGAGGTCGGGGCGGACGCCTGAGGGGAGGTGAGGTGGCCGGGAAGCGAGCGACGGGCCGGGCAGCCAGAGAGGAGAAGACGGCAAGGCTGGGGGGCTGTGGTCGGGGAAGAGAGAGGAGGGAGGAGAGCGGGGTGTGGGGAGAGAGGAGGAGAGGTGGTGGGGCCAGGGCCGCGGGTGTGCGTTGGGGTGGGGCCAGGGTGTTTGGGGTGGAGGAGAGAGGGTAGGGTGAGGCTGGTGAGAGAAGGAGTGGGGGTTGAGTGGATTGATGAGGTATGGGTGGGTAGGGATTGGGGCAGGTGAGGTGGCGAGCTAGAATAGGTGGGTAGGATAGTTTTGGGTGAACTTAGGACTAGAAATTTAGACTAGGGTTTTCTTTAATTAAATTTTGTAAATAGTTTTAGACAAATAAAAGACCGGAACAGACCGATGTTTTTAATTTGAAAAAGACGAGGGCTATTTAGAAAACAAAAATAGGCGTTTCGAAATAGTTTCATACAAACAATGCATGATGATGACGATGCAATGCACAAAAACAACGCGATTTTCTAGTAGTGGTTTTGCGGGATGCCACACATTGCATGTCTGTTCCTCTAAACAAACCACGCATGGATCCACCTAGAGTCATTGCATGTCTTTTCTTTTCACAAACCACACATGGATCCACCAGTGTCATTGCATGTGTGTTCTTTTCATGAACCACAACTAGTGTCATTGCATGTCTGTTCCTCTGAACAAACCACAAATGGATCCACCTAGTGTGATTGCATGTCTGTTCTTTTCACAAACCACACATGGATCCACCTAGTGTGATTGCATGTCTGTTCTTTTCACAAACCACTCATGGATCCACCAGTGTCATTGCATGTGTGTTCTTTTCATGAACCACACCAAGTGTCATTGCATGCTTGTTCCTCTAAACAAACCACACATGGATCCACCTAGTGTGATTGCATGTTTGTTCGTTTCACAAACCACACATGGATCCATCAGTGTCATTGCATGTGTGTTCTTTTCATGAACCACAACTAGAGTCATTGCATGTTTGTTCTTCTAAACAAACCACACATGGATCCACCCAGTGTCATTACATGTATGTTCCTCTAAACAAACCACACATGGATCCACAACCAGTGTCATTTCAGTATGTTCTTCTAAACAAACCACACATGAATCCACCAGTGTCATTGCATGTGTGTTCTTTTCATGAACCACAGCTAGAGTCATTGCATGTCTGTTCTTCTAAACAAACCAAACATGGATCCACCCAGTGTCATTGCATGTCTGTTCCTCTAAAAAAACCACACATGGCTCCACCTAGTGTGATTGCATGTCTGTTCTTTTCACAAACCACACATGGATCCACAAGTGTCATTGCATGTATGTTCTTTTCATGAACCACAACTAGAGTCGTTGCATGTCTGTTCTTCTAAACAAACCATACATGGATCCACCCAGTGTCATTGCATGTCTGTTCCTCTAAACAAACCACACATGGATCCACCTAGTGTGATTGCATGTCTGTTCTTTTCACAAATCACACATGGATCCACCAGTGTCATTGCATGTGTCTTATTTTCATGAACCACAACTAGAGTCATTGCATGTCTGTTCTTCTAAACAAACCACACCTGTTTCCACCCAGTGGCATTGCATGTCTATTCCTCTAAACAAACCACGCATGGATCCACCTAGAGTCATTGTATGTCTATTCTTTTCACAAACCACACATGGATACACCAGTGTCATTGCATGTGTGTTCTTTTCATGAACCACAACTAGTGTCATTGCATGTCTGTTCCTCTGAACAAACCACAAATGGATCCACCTAGTGTGATTGCATGTCTGTTCTTTTCACAAACCACACATGGATCCACCTAGTGTGATTGCATGTCTATTCTTTTCACAAACCACTCATGGATCCACCAGTGTCATTGCATGTATGTTCTTTTCATGAAGCACAACTAGAGTCATTGCATGTCTGTTCTTATAAACAAACCACACATGAATCCACCCAGTTTCATTGCATGTCTGTTCCTCTAAACAAACCACACATGGATCCACCTAGTATGATTGCATGTCTGTTCTTTTCACAAACCACACATGGATCCACCAGTGTCATTGCATTTGTGTTCTTTTCATGAACCGCGCCCAGTGTCATTGCATGCCTGTTCCTCTAAACAAACCACACATGGATCCACCTAGTGTGATTGCATGTTTGTTCTTTTCACAAACCACACATGGATCCATCAGTGTCATTGCATGTGTGTTCTTTTCATGAACCACAACTAGAGTCATTGCATGTCTGTTCTTCTAAACAAACCACACATGTTTCCACCTAGTGTCATTGCATGTCTGTTCCTCCAAACAAACCACACTTGGATCCACGCAGTGTCATTGCATGTCTGTTCTTTTCATGAACCACACATGGATCCACCAGTGTCATTGCATGTGTGTTCTTTTCATGAACCACAACTAGAGTCATTGCATGTATGTTCTTTTAAAGAAACCACACATGGACCCACCCAGTGTCATTTCATGTCTGTTCCTCTAAACAAACCACACATGGATCCACCTAGTGTGATTGCATGTCTGTTCCTTTCATGAAGCACACAAGGATCCACCAGTGTCGTTACATGTGTGTTATTATCAACTAGAGTCATTGCATGTGTGTTCTTCTAAACAAACCACACATGGATCCACCTAGTCTCATTGCATGTCTGTTCCTATAAACAAACCACACATGGATCCACCTAGTGTGATCGCATGTCTGTTCTTTTCATGAACCACACATGGATCCACCCAGTGTCATTGCATGTCTGTTCCTCCAAACAAACCACACATGGATCCACCCAGTGTCATTGCATGTCTGTTCTTTTCATGAACCACACATGGATCCACTAGTGTCATTGCATGTGTGTTCTTTTCATGAACCACAACTAGAGTCATTGCATGTATGTTCTTCTAAACAAACCACACATGGATCCACCCAATGTCATTGCCTGTCTGTTCCTCTAAACAAACCACACATGGATCCACCTAGAGTCATTACTTGTCTGTTCTTCTCATGAACCACACATGGATCCACCAGTGTCATTGCATGTGTGTTCTTTTCATGAACCACAACTAGTGTCATTGCATGTATGTTCCTCTGAACAAACCACACATGGATCCACCCAGTGCCATTGCATGTTTGTTCCTCTAAACAAACCACACATGGATCCACCTAGTGTGATTGCATGTCTGTTCTTTTCATGAACCACACATGGATCCACCCAGAGTCATTGCATGTATTTTCTTTTCACGAACCACAACTAGAGTCATTTCATGTCCGTTCTTCTAAACAAACCACACATGGATCCACCCAGTGTCATTGCATGTCTGTTCCTCTAAACAAACCACACATGGATCCACCTAGTATGATTGCATGTTTGTTCTTTTCACAAACTACACATGGATCCACCAGTGTCATTGCATGTGTGTTCTTTTCATGAACCACACCCAGTGTCATTGCATGCCTGTTCCTCTAAACAAACCACACATGGATCCACCCAGTGTCATTGCATGTCTGTTCTTCTCACAAACCGCACATGGATCCACCAGTGTCATTGCATGTGTGTTCTTTTCATGAACCACAACTAGAGTCATTGCATTTTTGTTCTTCTAAACAAACCACACATGGATCCACCTAGTGTCATTGCATGTCTATTCCTCTAAACAAACCACACATGGATCCACCCAGTGTCATTGCATGTCTGTTCTTCTCACAAATCACACATGGATCCACCATTGTCATTGCATGTGTGTTCTTTTCATAAACCACACATGGATACACTAGTGTCATTGCATGTGTGTTCTTTTCATGAACCACACATGGATCCACCAGTGTCATTGGATGTGTGTTCTTCTCATGAACCACACATGGATCCACCAGTGTTATTGCATGTCTATTCTTTTCATGAACCACAAGTAGAGTCATTGCATGTCTGTTCCTTCCATAAACCACATATGGATCCACCAGTGTAATTGCATGTCTGTTCTTTTCATGAACCACAGCCAGTTAAATTGCATGTCTGTTCCTCTAAACAAACCACACATGGATCCACCTAGTGTGATTGCATGTCTGGTCTTTTCATGAACCACACATGGATCCACTAGTGTCATTGCATGTGTGTTCTTCTCATGAACCACAACCAGTGTCATTGCATGTATGTTCATCTCACAAACCACACACGGATCCACCAGTGTCATTGCATGTCTGTTCCTCTAAACAAACCACACATGGATCCACCTAGTGTGATTGCATGTCTGTTCTTTTCATGAACCATAGCTAGAGTCATTGCATGTCTATTCCTTCCACAAACCACATATGGATCCACCAGTGTCATTGCATGTCTGTTCTTTTCATGAACCACACCCAATGTAATTGCATGTCTGTTCTTTTCAAAAACCACACATGGAACCACAGCCAGTGTCATTTCAGTATGTTCTTCTAAACAAACCACTCATGGATCCACCAGTGTCATTGCATGTGTGTTCTTTTCATGAACCACAGCTAGAGTCATTGCATGTCTGTTCTTCTAAACAAACCACACATGGATCCACCCAGTGTCATTGCATGTCTGTTCCTCTAAACAAACCACACATGGATCCACCTAGTGTGTTTGCATGTCTGTTCTTTTCACAAACCACACATGGATCCACCAGTGTCATTGCATGTATGTTCTTTTCATGAACCACAACTAGAGTCATTGCATGTCTGTTCTTCTAAACAAACCACACATGGATCCACCCAGTGTCATTGCATGTCTGTTCCTCTAAACAAACCACACATGGATCCAGCTAGTGTGATTGCATGTCTGTTCTTTTCACAAATCACACATGGATCCACCAGTGTCATTGCATGTGTGTTATTTTCATGAACCACAACTAGAGTCATTGCATGTCCGTTCTTCTAAACAAACCACACCTGCTTTCCCCAAAGGCATTGCATGTTTGTTCCTCTAAACAAACCACGCATGGATCCACCTAGAGTCATTGCATGTCTGTTCTTTTCACAAACCACACATGGATCCACCAGTGTCATTGCATGTGTGTTCTTTTCATGAACCACAACTAGTGTCATTGCATGTCTGTTCCTCTGAACAAACCACAAATGGATCCACCTAGTGTGATTGCATGTCTATTCTTTTCACAAACCACTCATGGATCCACCAGTGTCATTGCATGTGTGTTCTTTTCATGAAGCACAACTAGAGTCATTGCATGTCTGTTCTTATAAACAAACCACACATGAATCCACCCAGTTTCATTGCATGTCTGTTCCTCTAAACAAACCACACATGGATCCACCTAGTATGATTG
This sequence comes from Avena insularis, assembly GCA_023614405.1. Lineage (NCBI taxonomy): Eukaryota > Viridiplantae > Streptophyta > Magnoliopsida > Poales > Poaceae > Avena > Avena insularis. Next base: position 112,573 of record JAJUPC010000507.1, on the reverse strand, counting down.
CATGTCTGTTGTTTTCACAAACCACACATGGATCCACTAGTGTCATTGCATTTGTGTTCTTTTCATGAACCGCACCCAGTGTCATTGCATGCCTGTTCCTCTAAACAAACCACACATGGATCCACCTAGTGTGATTGCATGTTTGTTCTTTTCACAAACCACACATGGATCCATCAGTGTCATTGCATGTGTGTTCTTTTCATGAACCACAACTAGAGTCATTGCATGTCTGTTCTTCTAAACAAACCACACATGTTTCCACCTAGTGTCATTGCATGTCTGTTCATCAAAACAAACCACACTTGGATCCACCTGTCATTGCATGTCTGTTTTTCATGAACCACACATGGATCCACCAGTGTCATTGCATGTGTGTTCTTTTCATGAACCACAACTAGAGTCATTGCATGTCTGTTCTTCTAAACAAACCACACATGGACCCACCCAGTGACATTTCATGTCTGTTCTCTAAACAAACCATACATTGCTCAAACTAGGGTGATTGCATGTCTGCTCTTTCATGAAGCACAAGGATCCACCAGTGTCGTTACATGTGTGTTATTATCACGAACCACAACTATTGTAATTTCATGTGTGTTCTTCTAAACAAACCACACATGGATCCACCTAGTCTCATTGCATGTCTGTTCCTATAAACAAACCACACATGGATCCACCTAGTGTGATCGCATGTCTGTTCTTTTCATGAACCACACAAGGATCCACCAGTGTCATTGCATGTGTGTTCTTCTCATGAACCACACCTAGTGTCATTGCATGTCTGTTCCTCTAAACAAACCACACATGGATCCACCTAGAGTCATTGCATGTCTGTTCTTTTCACAAACCACACATGGATCCACCAGTGTCATTGCATGTGTGTTCTTTAAATGAACCACAACTAGTGTCATTGCATGTTTGTTCCCCTGAACAAACCACAAATGGATCCACCTAGTATGATTGCATGTCTGTCCTCTAAACAAACCACACATGGATGCACCTAGTGTGATTGCATGTCTGTTCTTTTCACAAACCACTCATGGATCCACCAGTGTCATTCCATGTGTGTTCTTTTCATGAAGCACAACTAGAGTCATTGCATGTCTGTTCTTATAAACAAACCACACATGAATCCACCTAGTGTCATTGCATGTGTGTTCCTCTAAACAACCCACACATGGATCCACCTAGTATGATTGCATGCCTATTCTTTTCACAAACCACACATGGATCCACCAGTGTCATTGCATGTGTGTTCTTTTCATGAACCACACCCAGTGTCATTGCATGCCTGTTCCTCTAAACAAACCACACATGGATCCACCTAGTGTGATTGCATGTCTGTTCTTTTCACAAACCACACATGGATCCATCAGTGTCATTAAATGTGTGTTCTTTTCATGAACCACAACTAGAGTCATTGCATGTTTGTTCTTCTAAACAAACCACACATGGATCCACCCAGTGTCATTGCATGTCTGTTCCTCCAAACAAACCACACATGGATCCACCCAGTGTCATTGCATGTCTGTTCTTCTCATGAACCACACCCAGTGTGATTGCATGTCTGTTCCTATAAACAAACCACACATGGATCCACCAGTGTCATTGCTTGTGTGTTCTCCTCATGAACCACAGCCAATGTCATTGCATGTATTTTCTTCTTACAAACCACACAAGGATCCACCAGTGTCATTGCATGTGTGTTCTTCTCATGAACCACACCCAGTGTCATTGCATGTCTGTTCCTCTAAACAAACCACACATGGATCCACCTAGTGTGATTGCATGTCTGTTCTTTTCATGAACCATAGCTGGAGTCATTGCATGTCTATTCCTTCCACAAACCACATATGGATCCACCAGTGTCATTGCATGTCTGTTCTTTTCATGAACCACACCCAATGTAATTGCATGTCTGTTCTTTTCAAAAACCACACATGGAACCACAGCCAGTGTCATTTCAGTATGTTCTTCTAAACAAACCACTCATGGATCCACCAGTGTCATTGCATGTGTGTTCTTTTCATGAACCACAGCTAGAGTCATTGCATGTCTGTTCTTCTAAACAAACCACACATGGATCCACCCAGTGTCATTGCATGTCTGTTCCTCTAAACAAACCACACATGGATCCACCTAGTGTGTTTGCATGTCTGTTCTTTTCACAAACCACACATGGATCCACCAGTGTCATTGCATGTATGTTCTTTTCATGAACCACAACTAGAGTCATTGCATGTCTGTTCTTCTAAACAAACCACACATGGATCCACCCAAGTGTCATTGCATGTACATTCTCTAAACAAACCACACATGGATCCAGCTAGTGTGATTGCATGTCTGTTCTTTTCACAAATCACACATGGATCCACCAGTGTCATTGCATGTGTGTTATTTTCATGAACCACAACTAGAGTCATTGCATGTCTGTTCTTCTAAACAAACCACACCTGTTTCCCCCCAGTGGCATTGCATGTTTGTTCCTCTAAACAAACCACGCATGGATCCACCTAGAGTCATTGCATGTCTATTCTTTTCACAAACCACACATGGATCCACCAGTGTCATTGCATGTGTGTTCTTTTCATGAACCACAACTAGTGTCATTGCATGTCTGTTCCTCTGAACAAACCACAAATGGATCCACCTAGTGTGATTGCATGTCTATTCTTTTCACAAACCACTCATGGATCCACCAGTGTCATTGCATGTGTGTTCTTTTCATGAAGCACAACTAGAGTCATTGCATGTCTGTTCTTATAAACAAACCACACATGAATCCACCCAGTTTCATTGCATGTCTGTTCCTCTAAACAAACCACACATGGATCCACCTAGTATGATTGCATGTCATTGTTTTCACAAACCACACATGGATCCACTAGTGTCATTGCATTTGTGTTCTTTTCATGAACCGCACCCAGTGTCATTGCATGCCTGTTCCTCTAAACAAACCACACATGGATCCACCTAGTGTGATTGCATGTTTGTTCTTTTCACAAACCACACATGGATCCATCAGTGTCATTGCATGTGTGTTCTTTTCATGAACCACAACTAGAGTCATTGGATGTCTGTTCTTCTAAACAAACCACACATGTTTCCACCTAGTGTCATTGCATGTCTGTTCCTCCAAACAAACCACACTTGGATCCACCCAGTGTCATTGCATGTCTGTTCTTTTCATGAACCACACATGGATCCACCAGTGTCATTGCATGTGTGTTCTTTTCATGAACCACAACTAGAGTCATTGCATGTCTGTTCTTCTAAACAAACCACACATGGACCCACCCAGTGTCATTTCATGTCTGTTCCTCTAAACAAACCATACATTGCTCAAACTAGGGTGATTGCATGTCTGTTCCTTTCATGAAGCACACAAGGATCCACCAGTGTCGTTACATGTGTGTTATTATCACGAACCACAACTATTGTAATTTCATGTGTGTTCTTCTAAACAAACCACACATGGATCCACCTAGTCTCATTGCATGTCTGTTCCTATAAACAAACCACACATGGATCCACCTAGTGTGATCGCATGTCTGTTCTTTTCATGAACCACACAAGGATCCACCAGTGTCATTGCATGTGTGTTCTTCTCATGAACCACACCTAGTGTCATTGCATGTCTGTTCCTCTAAACAAACCACACATGGATCCACCTAGAGTCATTGCATGTCTGTTCTTTTCACAAACCACACATGGATCCACCAGTGTCATTGCATGTGTGTTCTTTAAATGAACCACAACTAGTGTCATTGCATGTTTGTTCCTCTGAACAAACCACAAATGGATCCACCTAGTATGATTGCATGTCTGTCCTCTAAACAAACCACACATGGATGCACCTAGTGTGATTGCATGTCTATTCTTTTCACAAACCACTCATGGATCCACCAGTGTCATTCCATGTGTGTTCTTTTCATGAAGCACAACTAGAGTCATTGCATGTCTGTTCTTATAAACAAACCACACATGAATCCACCTAGTGTCATTGCATGTGTGTTCCTCTAAACAACCCACACATGGATCCACCTAGTATGATTGCATGCCTATTCTTTTCACAAACCACACATGGATCCACCAGTGTCATTGCATGTGTGTTCTTTTCATGAACCACACCCAGTGTCATTGCATGCCTGTTCCTCTAAACAAACCACACATGGATCCACCTAGTGTGATTGCATGTCTGTTCTTTTCATAAACCACACATGGATCCATCAGTGTCATTAAATGTGTGTTCTTTTCATGAACCACAACTAGAGTCATTGCATGTTTGTTCTTCTAAACAAACCACACATGGATCCACCCAGTGTCATTGCATGTCTGTTCCTCCAAACAAACCACACATGGATCCACCCAGTGTCATTGCATGTCTGTTCTTCTCATGAACCACACCCAGTGTGATTGCATGTCTGTTCCTATAAACAAACCACACATGGATCCACCAGTGTCATTGCTTGTGTGTTCTCCTCATGAACCACAGCCAATGTCATTGCATGTATTTTCTTCTTACAAACCACACAAGGATCCACCAGTGTCATTGCATGTGTGTTCTTCTCATGAACCACACCCAGTGTCATTGCATGTCTGTTCCTCTAAACAAACCACACATGGATCCACCTAGTGTGATTGCATGTCTGTTCTTTTCATGAACCATAGCTAGAGTCATTGCATGTCTATTCCTTCCACAAACCACATATGGATCCACCAGTGTCATTGCATGTCTGTTCTTTTCATGAACCACACCCAATGTAATTGCATGTCTGTTCTTTTCAAAAACCACACATGGAACCACAGCCAGTGTCATTTCAGTATGTTCTTCTAAACAAACCACTCATGGATCCACCAGTGTCATTGCATGTGTGTTCTTTTCATGAACCACAGCTAGAGTCATTGCATGTCTGTTTCTTCTAAACAAACCACACATGGATCCACCCAAAGTGTCATTGCATGTCTGTTCTCTAAACAAACCACACATGGATCCACCTAGTGTGTTTGCATGTCTGTTTTTTCACAAACCACACTTGGATCCACCCAGTGTCATTGCATGTATGTTCTTTTCATGAACCACAACTAGAGTCATTGCATGTCTGTTCTTCTAAACAAACCACACATGGATCCACCCAGTGTCATTGCATGTCTGTTCCTCTAAACAAACCACACATGGATCCAGCTAGTGTGATTGCATGTCTGTTCTTTTCACAAATCACACATGGATCCACCAGTGTCATTGCATGTGTGTTATTTTCATGAACCACAACTAGAGTCATTGCATGTCTGTTCTTCTAAACAAACCACACCTCTTTCCCCCAAGTGGCATTGCATGTTTGTTCCTCTAAACAAACCACGCATGGATCCACCTAGAGTCATTGCATGTCTGTTCTTTTCACAAACCACACATGGATCCACCAGTGTCATTGCATGTGTGTTCTTTTCATGAACCACAACTAGTGTCATTGCATGTCTGTTCCTCTGAACAAACCACAAATGGATCCACCTAGTGTGATTGCATGTCTATTCTTTTCACAAACCACTCATGGATCCACCAGTGTCATTGCATGTGTGTTCTTTTCATGAAGCACAACTAGAGTCATTGCATGTCTGTTCTTATAAACAAACCACACATGAATCCACCCAGTTTCATTGCATGTCTGTTCCTCTAAACAAACCACACATGGATCCACCTAGTATGATTGCATGTCTGTTGTTTTCACAAACCACACATGGATCCACTAGTGTCATTGCATTTGTGTTCTTTTCATGAACCGCACCCAGTGTCATTGCATGCCTGTTCCTCTAAACAAACCACACATGGATCCACCTAGTGTGATTGCATGTTTGTTCTTTTCACAAACCACACATGGATCCATCAGTGTCATTGCATGTGTGTTCTTTTCATGAACCACAACTAGAGTCATTGCATGTCTGTTCTTCTAAACAAACCACACATGTTTCCACCTAGTGTCATTGCATGTCTGTTCCTCCAAACAAACCACACTTGGATCCACCCAGTGTCATTGCATGTCTGTTCTTTTCATGAACCACACATGGATCCACCAGTGTCATTGCATGTGTGTTCTTTTCATGAACCACAACTAGAGTCATTGCATGTCTGTTCTTCTAAACAAACCACACATGGACCCACCCAGTGTCATTTCATGTCTGTTCCTCTAAACAAACCATACATTGCTCAAACTAGGGTGATTGCATGTCTGTTCCTTTCATGAAGCACACAAGGATCCACCAGTGTCGTTACATGTGTGTCATTATCATGAACCACAACTATTGTAATTTCATGTGTGTTCTTCTAAACAAACCACACATGGATCCACCTAGTGTGATTGCATGTCTGTTCTTTTCATGAACCATAGCTAGAGTCATTGCATGTCTATTCCTTCCACAAACCACATATGGATCCACCAGTGTCATTGCATGTCTGTTCTTTTCATGAACCACACCCAATGTAATTGCATGTCTGTTCTTTTCAAAAACCACACATGGAACCACAGCCAGTGTCATTTCAGTATGTTCTTCTAAACAAACCACTCATGGATCCACCAGTGTCATTGCATGTGTGTTCTTTTCATGAACCACAGCTAGAGTCATTGCATGTCTGTTCTTCTAAACAAACCACACATGGATCCACCCAGTGTCATTGCATGTCTGTTCCTCTAAACAAACCACACATGGATCCACCTAGTGTGTTTGCATGTCTGTTCTTTTCACAAACCACACATGGATCCACCAGTGTCATTGCATGTATGTTCTTTTCATGAACCACAACTAGAGTCATTGCATGTCTGTTCTTCTAAACAAACCACACATGGATCCACCCAGTGTCATTGCATGTCTGTTCCTCTAAACAAACCACACATGGATCCAGCTAGTGTGATTGCATGTCTGTTCTTTTCACAAATCACACATGGATCCACCAGTGTCATTGCATGTGTGTTATTTTCATGAACCACAACTAGAGTCATTGCATGTCTGTTCTTCTAAACAAACCACACCTGTTTCCCCCCAGTGGCATTGCATGTTTGTTCCTCTAAACAAACCACGCATGGATCCACCTAGAGTCATTGCATGTCTGTTCTTTTCACAAACCACACATGGATCCACCAGTGTCATTGCATGTGTGTTCTTTTCATGAACCACAACTAGTGTCATTGCATGTCTGTTCCTCTGAACAAACCACAAATGGATCCACCTAGTGTGATTGCATGTCTATTCTTTTCACAAACCACTCATGGATCCACCAGTGTCATTGCATGTGTGTTCTTTTCATGAAGCACAACTAGAGTCATTGCATGTCTGTTCTTATAAACAAACCACACATGAATCCACCCAGTTTCATTGCATGTCTGTTCCTCTAAACAAACCACACATGGATCCACCTAGTATGATTGCATGTCTGTTGTTTTCACAAACCACACATGGATCCACTAGTGTCATTGCATTTGTGTTCTTTTCATGAACCGCACCCAGTGTCATTGCATGCCTGTTCCTCTAAACAAACCACACATGGATCCACCTAGTGTGATTGCATGTTTGTTCTTTTCACAAACCACACATGGATCCATCAGTGTCATTGCATGTGTGTTCTTTTCATGAACCACAACTAGAGTCATTGCATGTCTGTTCTTCTAAACAAACCACACATGTTTCCACCTAGTGTCATTGCATGTCTGTTCCTCCAAACAAACCACACTTGGATCCACCCAGTGTCATTGCATGTCTGTTCTTTTCATGAACCACACATGGATCCACCAGTGTCATTGCATGTGTGTTCTTTTCATGAACCACAACTAGAGTCATTGCATGTCTGTTCTTCTAAACAAACCACACATGGACCCACCCAGTGTCATTTCATGTCTGTTCCTCTAAACAAACCATACATTGCTCAAACTAGGGTGATTGCATGTCTGTTCCTTTCATGAAGCACACAAGGATCCACCAGTGTCGTTACATGTGTGTCATTATCATGAACCACAACTATTGTAATTTCATGTGTGTTCTTCTAAACAAACCACACATGGATCCACCTAGTCTCATTGCATGTCTGTTCCTATAAACAAACCACACATGGATCCACCTAGTGTGATCGCATGTCTGTTCTTTTCATGAACCACACAAGGATCCACCAGTGTCATTGCATGTGTGTTCTTCTCATGAACCACACCTAGTGTCATTGCATGTCTGTTCCTCTAAACAAACCACACATGGATCCACCTAGAGTCATTGCATGTCTGTTCTTTTCACAAACCACACATGGATCCACCAGTGTCATTGCATGTGTGTTCTTTTCATGAACCACAACTAGTGTCATTGCATGTCTGTTCCTCTGAACAAACCACAAATGGATCCACCTAGTGTGATTGCATGTCTATTCTTTTCACAAACCACTCATGGATCCACCAGTGTCATTGCATGTGTGTTCTTTTCATGAAGCACAACTAGAGTCATTGCATGTCTGTTCTTATAAACAAACCACACATGAATCCACCCAGTTTCATTGCATGTCTGTTCCTCTAAACAAACCACACATGGATCCACCTAGTATGATTGCATGTCTGTTGTTTTCACAAACCACACATGGATCCACTAGTGTCATTGCATTTGTGTTCTTTTCATGAACCGCACCCAGTGTCATTGCATGCCTGTTCCTCTAAACAAACCACACATGGATCCACCTAGTGTGATTGCATGTTTGTTCTTTTCACAAACCACACATGGATCCATCAGTGTCATTGCATGTGTGTTCTTTTCATGAACCACAACTAGAGTCATTGCATGTCTGTTCTTCTAAACAAACCACACATGTTTCCACCTAGTGTCATTGCATGTCTGTTCCTCCAAACAAACCACACTTGGATCCACCCAGTGTCATTGCATGTCTGTTCTTTTCATGAACCACACATGGATCCACCAGTGTCATTGCATGTGTGTTCTTTTCATGAACCACAACTAGAGTCATTGCATGTCTGTTCTTCTAAACAAACCACACATGGACCCACCCAGTGTCATTTCATGTCTGTTCCTCTAAACAAACCATACATTGCTCAAACTAGGGTGATTGCATGTCTGTTCCTTTCATGAAGCACACAAGGATCCACCAGTGTCGTTACATGTGTGTTATTATCATGAACCACAACTATTGTAATTTCATGTGTGTTCTTCTAAACAAACCACACATGGATCCACCTAGTCTCATTGCATGTCTGTTCCTATAAACAAACCACACATGGATCCACCTAGTGTGATCGCATGTCTGTTCTTTTCATGAACCACACAAGGATCCACCAGTGTCATTGCATGTGTGTTCTTCTCATGAACCACACCTAGTGTCATTGCATGTCTGTTCCTCTAAACAAACCACACATGGATCCACCTAGAGTCATTGCATGTCTGTTCTTTTCACAAACCACACATGGATCCACCAGTGTCATTGCATGTGTGTTCTTTAAATGAACCACAACTAGTGTCATTGCATGTTTGTTCCTCTGAACAAACCACAAATGGATCCACCTAGTATGATTGCATGTCTGTCCTCTAAACAAACCACACATGGATGCACCTAGTGTGATTGCATGTCTGTTCTTTTCACAAACCACTCATGGATCCACCAGTGTCATTCCATGTGTGTTCTTTTCATGAAGCACAACTAGAGTCATTGCATGTCTGTTCTTATAAACAAACCACACATGAATCCACCTAGTGTCATTGCATGTGTTCCTCTAAACAACCCACACATGGATCCACCTAGTATGATTGCATGCCTATTCTTTTCACAAACCACACATGGATCCACCAGTGTCATTGCATGTGTGTTCTTTTCATGAACCACACCCAGTGTCATTGCATGCCTGTTCCTCTAAACAAACCACACATGGATCCACCTAGTGTGATTGCATGTCTGTTCTTTTCACAAACCACACATGGATCCATCAGTGTCATTAAATGTGTGTTCTTTTCATGAACCACAACTAGAGTCATTGCATGTTTGTTCTTCTAAACAAACCACACATGGATCCACCCAGTGTCATTGCATGTCTGTTCCTCCAAACAAACCACACATGGATCCACCCAGTGTCATTGCATGTCTGTTCTTCTCATGAACCACACCCAGTGTGATTGCATGTCTGTTCCTATAAACAAACCACACATGGATCCACCAGTGTCATTGCTTGTGTGTTCTCCTCATGAACCACAGCCAATGTCATTGCATGTATTTTCTTCTTACAAACCACACAAGGATCCACCAGTGTCATTGCATGTGTGTTCTTCTCATGAACCACACCCAGTGTCATTGCATGTCTGTTCCTCTAAACAAACCACACATTGCTCAAACTAGTGTGATTGCATGTTTGTTGTTTTCATGAACCACACATGGATCCACCAGTGTCATTACATGTGTGTTCTTCTCATGAACCACAACTAGAGTCTTTGCATGTGTGTTCTTCTAAACAAACCACACATGGATCCACCTAGTCTCATTGTTATGTTCCTATAAACAAACTACACATGGATCCACCTAGTGTGATCGCATGTCTCTTCTTTTCATGAACCACACATGGATCCACCCAGTGTCATTGCATGTCTGTTCTTTTCATGAACCACACATGGATCCTCCTAGTGTGATTGCATGTCTGTTCTTTTCATGAACCACAACTAGAGTCATTGCATGCGTGTTCCTTCCACAAACCACATATGGATCCACTAGTGTCATTGCATGTCCGTTCTTCTCATGAACCACACCTAGTGTGATTGCATGTCTGTTCCTCTAAACAAACCACACATGGATCCACCCGCGTCATTGCATGTGTGTTCTTCTCATGAACCACAGCCAGTGTCATTGCATGTATGTTCTTCTCACAAACCACACAAGGATCCACGAGTGTCATTGCATGTGTGTTCTTCTCATGAACCACACCCAGTGTCATTGCATGTCTGTTCCTCTAAACAAACCACACATGGATCCACCCAGTGTCATTGCATGTCTGTTCTTTTCATGAACCACACATGGATCCACTAGTGTCATTGCATGTGTGTTCTTTTCATGAACCACAACTAGAGTCATTGCATGTATGTTCTTCTAAACAAACCACACATGGATCCACCCAATGTCATTGCAAGTCTGTTCCTCTAAACAAACCACACATGGATCCACCTAGAGTCATTACTTGTCTGTTCTTCTCATGAACCACACATGGATCCACCAGTGTCATTGCATGTGTGTTCTTTTCATGAACCACAACTTGTGTCATTGCATGTATGTTCCTCCGAACAAACCACACATGGATCCACCCAGTGTCATTGCATGTTTGTTCCTCTAAACAAACCACACATGGATCCACCTAGTGTGATTGCATGTCTGTTCTTTTCATGAACCACACATGGATCCACCCAGAGTCATTGCATGTATTTACTTTCCATGAACCACAACTAGAGTCATTGCATGTCTGTTCTTCTAAACAAACCACACATGGATCCACCCAGTGTCATTGCATGTCTGTTCCTCTAAACAAGCCACACATGGATCCACCTAGTATGATTGCATGTCTGTTCTTTTTACAAACCACACATGGATCCACCAGTGTCATTGCATGTGTGTTCTTTTCATGAACCACAACTAGAGTCAATACATGTGTGTTCTTCTGAACAAACCACACATGGATCCACCTAGTGTGATTGCATGTCTGTTCTTTTCACAAACCACACATGGATCCACTAGTGTCATTGCATGTGTGTTCTTTTCATGAACAACAACTAGTGTCATTGCATGTGTGTTCTTCTAAACAAACCACACATGGATCCACCTAGTGTCATTGCATGTCTGTTCCTCCAAACAAACCACACATGGATCCACCTAGTGTGATTGCATGTTTGTTCTTTTCACAAACCACACATGGATCCACCAGTGTCATTGCATGTGTGTTCTTTTCATGAACCACAACTAGTGTCATTGCATGTGTGTTCTTCCAAACAAACCACACATGGATCCACCTAGTGTCATTGCATGTTTGTTCCACTAAACAAACCACACATGGATCCACCCAGTGTCATTGCATGTCTGTTCTTCTCACAAACCGCACATGGATACACCAGTGTCATTGCATGTGTGTTCTTTTCATGAACCACAACTAGAGTCATTGCATTTTTGTTCTTCTAAACAAACCACACATGGATCCACCTAGTGTCATTGCATGTCTATTCCTCTAAACAAACCACACATGGATCCACCCAGTGTCATTGCATGTCTGTTCTTTTCACAAATCACACATGGATCCACCATTGTCATTGCATGTGTGTTCTTTTCATAAACCACACATGGATACACTAGTGTCATTGCATGTCTGTTCTTCTAAACAAACCACAGATGGATCCACCCAGTGTCATTGCATGTCTGTTCCTCCAAACAAACCACACATGGATCCACCCAGTGTCATTGCATGTCTGTTCTTTTCATGAACCACACATGGATCAACCAGTGTCATTGCATGTGTGTTCTTTTCATGAACCACAGCTAGAGTCATTGCATGTCTGTTCTTCTAAACAAACCACACATGGATCCACCCAGTGTTATTGCATGTCTGTTCCTCTAAACAAACCCCACATGGATCCACCTAGTGTGATTGCATGTCTGTTCTTTTCACAAACCACACATGTTTCCACCAGTGTCATTGCATGTATGTTCTTTTCATGAACCACAACTAGAGTTGTTGCATGTCAGTTCTTCTAAACAAACCACACATGGATCCACCCAGTGTCATTGCATGTCGGTTCTTTTCATGAACCACACATGGATCCTCCTAGTGTGATTGCATGTCTGTTCTTTTCATGAACCACAACTAGAGTCATTGCATGTGTGTTCCTCCCACAAACCACATATGGATCCACCAATGTCATTGCATGTCTGTTCTTCTCATGAACCACACCTAATGTGATTGCATGTCTGTTCCTCTAAACAAACCACACATGGATCCACCAGTGTCAATGCATGTGTGTTCTTCTAATGAACCACAGCCAGTGTCATTGCATGTATGTTCTTCTCGCAAACCACACAAGGATCCACCAGTGTCATTGCATGTGTGTTCTTCTCATGAACCACACCTAGTGTCATTGCATGTCTATTCCTCTAAACAAACCACACATGGATCCACCTAGAGTCATTGCATGTCTATTCTTTTCACAAACCACACATGGATCCACCAGTGTCATTGCATGTGTGTTCTTTTCATGAACCACAACTAGTGTCATTGCATGTCTGTTCCTCTGAACAAACCACAAATGGATCCACCTAGTGTGATTGCATGTCTGTTCTTTTCACAAACCACACATGGATCCACCTAGTGTGATTGCATGTCTGTTCTTTTCACAAACCACTCATGGATCCACCAGTGTCATTCCATGTGTGTTCTTTTCATGAAGCACAACTAGAGTCATTGCATGTCTGTTCTTATAAACAAACCACACATGAATCCACCTAGTGTCATTGCATGTATGTTCCTCTAAACAACCCACACATGGATCCACCTAGTATGATTGCATGTCTGTTCTTTTCACAAACCACACATGGATCCACCAGTGTCATTGCATGTGTGTTCTTTTCATGAATCACACCCAGTGTCATTGCATGCATGTTCCTCTAAACAAACCACACATGGATCCACCTAGTGTGATTGCATGTCTGTTCTTTTCACAAACCACACATGGATCCATCAGTGTAATTACATGTGTGTTCTTTTCATGAACCACAACTAGAGTCATTGCATGTCTGTTCTTCTAAACAAACCACACATGGATCCACCCAGTGTCATTGCATGTCTGTTCCTCCAAACAAACCACACATGGATCCACCCAGTGTCATTGCATGTCTGTTCTTCTCATGAACCACACCTAGTGTGATTGTATGTCTGTTCCTATAAACAAACCACACATGGATCCACCTAGAGTCATTGCATGTCTATTCTTTTCACAAACCACACATGGATCCACCAGTGTCATTGCATGTGTGTTATTTTCATGAACCACAACTAGTGTCATTGCATGTCTGTTCCTCTGAACAAACCACAAATGGATCCACCTAGTATGATTGCATGTCTGTTCTTTTCACAAACCACACATGGATCCACCTAGTGTGATTGCATGTCTGTTCTTTTCACAAACCACTCATGGATCCACCAGTGTCATTCCATGTGTGTTCTTTTCATGAAGCACAACTAGAGTCATTGCATGTCTGTTCTTATAAACAAACCACACATGAATCCACCTAGTGTCATTGCATGTATGTTCCTCTAAACAACCCACACATGGATCCACCTAGTATGATTGCATGTCTGTTCTTTTCACAAACCACACATGGATCCACCAGTGTCATTGCATGTGTGTTCTTTTCATGAATCATACCCAGTGTCATTGCATGCATGTTCCTCTAAACAAACCACACATGGATCCACCTAGTGTGATTGCATGTCTGTTCTTTTCACAAACCACACATGGATCCATCAGTGTAATTACATGTGTGTTCTTTTCATGAACCACAACTAGAGTCATTGCATGTCTGTTCTTCTAAACAAACCACACATGGATCCACCCAGTGTCATTGCATGTCTGTTCCTCCAAACAAACCACACATGGATCCACCCAGTGTCATTGCATGTCTGTTCTTCTCATGAACCACACCTAGTGTGATTGTATGTCTGTTCCTATAAACAAACCACACATGGATCCACCAGTGTCATTGCTTGTGTGTTCTCCTCATGAACCACGGCCAGTGTCATTGCATGTATGTTCTTCTCACAAACCACACAAGGATCCACCAGTGTCATTGCATGTGTGTTCTTCTCATGAACCACACCCAGTGTCATTGCATGTCTGTTCCTCTAAACAAACCACACATTGCTCAAACTAGTGTGATTGCATGTCTGTTGTTTTCATGAACCACACATGGATCCACCAGTGTCATTACATGTGTGTTCTTCTCATCAACCACAACTAGAGTCATTGCATGTGTGTTCTTCTAAACAAACCACACATGGATCCACCTAGTCTCATTGGATGTCTGTTCCTATAAACAAACTACACATGGATCTACCTAGTGTGATCGCATGTCTGTTCTTTTCATGAACCACACATGGATCCACCAGTGTCATTGCATGTGTGTTCTTTTCATGAACCACAACTAGAGTCATTGCATGTCTGTTCTTCTAAACAAACCACACATGGACCCAACCAGTGTCATTGCATGTCATTTCCTCTAAACAAACCATACATTGCTCAAACTAGTGTGATTGCATGTATGTTCCTTTCATGAAGCACATAAGGATCCACCAGTGTCGTTACATGTGTGTTATTATCATGAACCACAACTAGAGTCATTGCATGTGTGTTCTTCTAAACAAACCACACATGGATCCACCTAGTCTCATTGCATGTCTGTTCCTATAAACAAACCACACATGGTTCCACCTAGTGTGATCGCATGTCTGTTCTTTTCATGAACCACACATGGATCCACCCAGTGTCATTGCATGTCTATTCCTCCAAACAAACCACACATGGATCCACCCAGTGTCATTGCATGTCCGTTCTTTTCATGAACCACACATGGATCCACTAGTGTCATTGCATGTGTGTTCTTTTCATGAACCACAACTAGAGTCATTGCATGTATGTTCTTCTAAACAAACCACACATGGATCCACCCAATGTCATTGCATGTCTGTTCCTCTAAACAAACCACACATGGATCCACCTAGAGTCATTACTTGTCAGTTCTTCTCATGAACCACACATGGATCCACCAGTGTCATTGCATGTGTGTTCTTTTCATGAACCACAACTAGTGTCATTGCATGTATGTTCCTCTAAAAAAACCACACATGGATCCACCCAGTGTCATTGCATGTTTGTTCCTCTAAACAAACCACACATGGATCCACCTAGTGTGATTGCATGTCTGTTCTTTTCATGAACCACACATGGATCCACCCAGAGTCATTGCATGTATTTTCTTTTCATGAACCACAACTAGAGTCATTTCATGTCTGTTCTTCTAAACAAACCACACATGGATCCACCCAGTGTCATTGCATGTCTGTTCCTCTCAACAAACCACACATGGATCCACCTAGTATGATTGCATGTTTGTTCTTTTCACAAACTACACATGGATCCACCAGTGTCATTGCATGTGTGTTCTTTTCATGAACCACACCCAGTGTCATTGCATGCCTGTTCCTCTAAACAAACCACACATGGATCCACCCAGTGTCATTGCATGTCTGTTCTTCTCACAAACCGCACATGGATCCACCAGTGTCATTGCATGTGTGTTCTTTTCATGAACCACAACTAGAGTCATTGCATTTTTGTTCTTCTAAACAAACCACACATGGATCCACCTAGTGTCATTGCATGTCTATTCCTCTAAACAAACCACACATGGATCCACCCAGTGTCATTGCATGTCTGTTCTTCTCACAAATCACTCATGGATCCACCATTGTCATTGCATGTGTGTTCTTTTCATAAACCACACATGGATACACTAGTGTCATTGCATGTGTGTTATTTTCATGAACCACACATGGATCCACCAGTGTCATTGGATGTGTGTTCTTCTCATGAACCACACATGGATCCACCAGTGTTATTGCATGTCTATTCTTTTCATGAACCACAACTAGAGTCATTGCATGTCTGTTCCTTCCATAAACCACATATGGATCCACCAGTGTAATTGCATGTCTGTTCTTTTCATGAACCACAGCCAGTTAAATTGCATGTCTGTTCCTCTAAACAAACCACACATGGATCCACCTAGTGTGATTGCATGTCTGGTCTTTTCATGAACCACACATGGATCCACTAGTGTCATTGCATGTGTGTTCTTCTCATGAACCACAACCAGTGTCATTGCATGTATGTTCATCTCACAAACCACACATGGATCCACCAGTGTCATTGCATGTCCGTTCCTCTAAACAAACCACACATGGATCCACCTAGTGTGATTGCATGTCTATTCTTTTCATGAACCACAGCTAGAGTCATTGCATGTCTGTTCCTTCCACAAACCACATATGGATCCACCAGTGTCATTGCATGTCTGTTCTTTTCATGAACCACACCCAATGTAATTGCATGTTTGTTCTTTTCAAAAACCACACATGGAACCACAACCAGTGTCATTTCAGTATGTTCTTCTAAACAAACCACACATGGATCCACCGGTGTCATTGCATGTGTGGTCTTTTCATGAACCACAGCTAGAGTCATTGCATGTCTATTCTTCTAAACAAACCACACATGGATCCACCCAGTGTCATTGCATGTCCTGTTTTCAAAACCACACATGGATCCACCTAGTGTGATTGCATGTCTGTTTTTTCACAAACCATACATGGATCCACCAAAGGTCATTGCATGTATGTTCTTTTCATGAACCACAACTAGAGTCGTTGCATGTCTGTTCTTCTAAACAAACCACACATGGATCCACCCACTGTCATTGCATGTCTCACATCTAAACAAACCAGATGGATCCACCTAGTGTGATTGCATGTCTGTTTTTCACAAATCACACATGGATCCACCAGTGTCATTGCATGTGTGTTATTTTCATGAACCACAACTAGAGTCATTGCATGTCTGTTCTTCTAAACAAACCACACCTGTTTCCACCCAGTGGCATTGCATGTCTGTTCCTCTAAACAAGCCACGCATGGATCCACCTAGAGTCATTGCATGTCTATTCTTTTCACAAACCACACATGGATCCACCAGTGTCATTGCATGTGTGTTCTTTTCATGAACCACAACTAGTGCCATTGCATGTCTGTTCCTCTGAACAAACCACAAATGGATCCACCTAGTGTGATTGCATGTCTGTTCTTTTCACAAACCACACATGGATCCACCTAGTGTGATTGCATGTCTGTTCTTTTCACAAACCACTCATGGATCCACCAGTGTCATTCCATGTGTGTTCTTTTCATGAAGCACAACTAGAGTCATTGCATGTCTGTTCTTATAAACAAACCACACATGAATCCACCTAGTGTCATTGCATGTATGTTCCTCTAAACAACCCACACATGGATCCACCTAGTATGATTGCATGTCTGTTCTTTTCACAAACCACACATGGATCCACCAGTGTCATTGCATGTGTGTTCTTTTCATGAATCACACCCAGTGTCATTGCATGCATGTTCCTCTAAACAAACCACACATGGATCCACCTAGTGTGATTGCATGTCTGTTCTTTTCACAAACCACACATGGATCCATCAGTGTAATTACATGTGTGTTCTTTTCATGAACCACAACTAGAGTCATTGCATGTCTGTTCTTCTAAACAAACCACACATGGATCCACCCAGTGTCATTGCATGTCTGTTCCTCCAAACAAACCACACATGGATCCACCCAGTGTCATTGCATGTCTGTTCTTCTCATGAACCACACCTAGTGTGATTGTATGTCTGTTCCTATAAACAAACCACACATGGATCCACCAGTGTCATTACTTGTGTGTTCTCCTCATGAACCACGGCCAGTGTCATTGCATGTATGTTCTTCTCACAAACCACACAAGGATCCACCAGTGTCATTGCATGTGTGTTCTTCTCATGAACCACACCCAGTGTCATTGCATGTCTGTTCCTCTAAACAAACCACACATTGCTCAAACTAGTGTGATTGCATGTCTGTTGTTTTCATGAACCACACATGGATCCACCAGTGTCATTACATGTGTGTTCTTCTCATCAACCACAACTAGAGTCATTGCATGTGTGTTCTTCTAAACAAACCACACATGGATCCACCTAGTCTCATTGGATGTCTGTTCCTATAAACAAACTACACATGGATCTACCTAGTGTGATCGCATGTCTGTTCTTTTCATGAACCACACATGGATCCACCAGTGTCATTGCATGTGTGTTCTTTCATGAACCACAACTAGAGTCATTGCATGTCTTCTTCTAAACAAACCACACATGGACCCAACCAGTGTCATTGCATGTCATTTCCTCTAAACAAACCATACATTGCTCAAACTAGTGTGATTGCATGTATGTTCCTTTCATGAAGCACATAAGGATCCACCAGTGTCGTTACATGTGTGTTATTATCATGAACCACAACTAGAGTCATTGCATGTGTGTTCTTCTAAACAAACCACACATGGATCCACCTAGTCTCATTGCATGTCTGTTCCTATAAACAAACCACACATGGTTCCACCTAGTGTGATCGCATGTCTGTTCTTTTCATGAACCACACATGGATCCACCCAGTGTCATTGCATGTATATTCCTCCAAACAAACCACACATGGATCCACCCAGTGTCATTGCATGTCCGTTCTTTTCATGAACCACACATGGATCCACTAGTGTCATTGCATGTGTGTTCTTTTCATGAACCACAACTAGAGTCATTGCATGTATGTTCTTCTAAACAAACCACACATGGATCCACCCAATGCCATTGCATGTCTGTTCTTCTAAACAAACCACACATGGATCCACCTAGAGTCATTACTTGTCTGTTCTTCTCATGAACCACACATGGATCCACCAGTGTCATTGCATGTGTGTTCTTTTCATGAACCACAACTAGTGTCATTGCATGTATGTTCCTCTAAAAAAACCACACATGGATCCACCCAGTGTCATTGCATGTTTGTTCCTCTAAACAAACCACACATGGATCCACCTAGTGTGATTGCATGTCTGTTCTTTTCATGAACCACACATGGATCCACCCAGAGTCATTGCATGTATTTTCTTTTCATGAACCACAACTAGAGTCATTTCATGTCTGTTCTTCTAAACAAACCACACATGGATCCACCCAGGGTCATTGCATGTCTGTTCTCTCAACAAACCACACATGGATCCACCTAGTATGATTGCATGTTTGTTCTTTTCACAAACTACATGGATCCACCAGTGTCATTGCATGTGTGTTCTTTTCATGAACCACACCCAGTGTCATTGCATGCCTGTTCCTCTAAACAAACCACACATGGATCCACCCAGTGTCATTGCATGTCTGTTCTTCTCACAAACCGCACATGGATCCACCAGTGTCATTGCATGTGTGTTCTTTTCATGAACCACAACTAGAGTCATTGCATTTTTGTTCTTCTAAACAAACCACACATGGATCCACCTAGTGTCATTGCATGTCTATTCCTCTAAACAAACCACACATGGATCCACCCAGTGTCATTGCATGTCTGTTCTTCTCACAAATCACTCATGGATCCACCATTGTCATTGCATGTGTGTTCTTTTCATAAACCACACATGGATACACTAGTGTCATTGCATGTGTGTTATTTTCATGAACCACACATGGATCCACCAGTGTCATTGGATGTGTATTCTTCTCATGAACCACACATGGATCCACCAGTGTTATTGTATGTCTATTCTTTTCATGAACCACAACTAGAGTCATTGCATGTCCTGTTCCATAAACCACATATGGATCCACCAGTGTAATTGCATGTCTGTTCTTTTCATGAACCACAGCCAGTTAAATTGCATGTCTGTTCCTCTAAACAAACCACACATGGATCCACCTAGTGTGATTGCATGTCTGGTCTTTTCATGAACCACACATGGATCCACTAGTGTCATTGCATGTGTGTTCTTCTCATGAACCACAACCAGTGTCATTGCATGTATGTTCATCTCACAAACCACACATGGATCCACCAGTGTCATTGCATGTCCGTTCCTCTAAACAAACCACACATGGATCCACCTAGTGTGATTGCATGTCTGTTCTTTTCATGAACCACAGCTAGAGTCATTGCATGTCTGTTCCTTCCACAAACCACATATGGATCCACCAGTGTCATTGCATGTCTGTTCTTTTCATGAACCACACCCAATGTAATTGCATGTTTGTTCTTTTCAAAAACCACACATGGAACCACAACCAGTGTCATTTCAGTATGTTCTTCTAAACAAACCACACATGGATCCACCGGTGTCATTGCATGTGTGTTCTTTTCATGAACCACAGCTAGAGTCATTGCATGTCTATTCTTCTAAACAAACCACACATGGATCCACCCAGTGTCATTGCATGTCTGTTCCTCTAAACAAACCACACATGGATCCACCTAGTGTGATTGCATGTCTGTTCTTTTCACAAACCATACATGGATCCACCAGTGTCATTGCATGTATGTTCTTTTCATGAACCACAACTAGAGTCGTTGCATGTCTGTTCTTCTAAACAAACCACACATGGATCCACCCACTGTCATTGCATGTCTGTTACTCTAAACAAACCACAGATGGATCCACCTAGTGTGATTGCATGTCTGTTCTTTTCACAAATCACACATGGATCCACCAGTGTCATTGCATGTGTGTTATTTTCATGAACCACAACTAGAGTCATTGCATGTCTGTTCTTCTAAACAAACCACACCTGTTTCCACCCAGTGGCATTGCATGTCTGTTCCTCTAAACAAACCACGCATGGATCCACCTAGAGTCATTGCATGTCTATTCTTTTCACAAACCACACATGGATCCACCAGTGTCATTGCATGTGTGTTCTTTTCATGAACCACAACTAGTGCCATTGCATGTCTGTTCCTCTGAACAAACCACAAATGGATCCACCTAGTGTGATTGCATGTCTGTTCTTTTCACAAACCACACATGGATCCACCTAGTGTGATTGCATGTCTATTCTTTTCACAAACCACTCATGGATCCACCAGTGTCATTGCATGTGTGTTCTTTTCATGAAGCACAACTAGAGTCATTGCATGTCTGTTCTTATAAACAAACCACACATGAATCCACCCAGTTTCATTGCATGTCTGTTCCTCTAAACAAACCACACATGGATCCACCTAGTATGATTGCATGTCTGTTCTTTTCAAAAACCACACATGGATTCACCAGTGTCATTGCATGTGTGTTCTTTTCATGAACCACATCCAGTGTCATTGCATGCCTGTTCCTCTAAACAAACCACACATGGATCCACCTAGTGTGATTGCATGTTTGTTCTTTTCACAAACCACACATGGATCCATCAGTGTCATTGCATGTGTGTTCTTTTCATGAACCATAACTAGAGTCATTGCATGTTTGTTCTTCTAAACAAACCACACATGGATCCACCTAGTGTCATTGCATGTCTGTTCCTCCAAATAAACAACACTTGGATCCACCCAGTGTTATTGCATGTTTGTTCTTTTCATGAACCACACATGGATCCACCAGTGTCATTGCATGTGTGTTCTTTTCATGAACCACAACTAGAGTCATTGCATGTCTGTTCTTCTAAACAAACCACATATGGACCCACCCAGTGTCATTGCATGTCTGTTCCTCTAAACAAACCACACATTGCTCAAACTAGTGTGATTGCATGTCTGTTCCTTTCATGAAGCACACATGGATCCACCAGTGTCATTACATGTGTGTTCTTCTCATGAACCACAACTAGAGTCATTGCATGTGTGTTCTTCTAAACAAACCACACATGGATCCACCTAGTCTCATTGCATGTCTGTTCCTATAAACAAACCACACATGGATCCACCTAGTGTGATCGCATGTCTGTTCTTTTCATGAACCACACATGGATCCACCCAGTGTCATTGCATGTCGGTTCTTTTCATGAACCACACATGGATCCTCCTAGTGTGATTGCATGTCTGTTCTTTTCATGAACCACAACTAGAGTCATTGCATGTGTGTTCCTCCCACAAACCACATATGGATCCACCAGTGTCATTGCATGTCTGTTCTTCTCACGAACCACACCTAGTGTTATTGCATGTCTGTTCCTCTAAACAAACCACTCATGGATCCACCAGTGTCATTGCATGTGTGTTCTTCTCATGAACCACAGCCAGTGTCATTGCATGTATGTTCTTCTCACAAACCACACAAGGATCCACCAGTGTCATTGCATGTGTGTTCTTCTCATGAACCACACCTAGTGTCATTGCATGTCTGTTCCTCTAAACAAACCACACATGGATCCACCTAGAGTCATTGCATGTCTGTTCTTTTCACAAACCACACATGGATCCACCAGTGTCATTGCATGTGTGTTCTTTTCATGAACCACAACTAGTGTCATTGCATGTCTGTTCCTCTGAACAAACCACAAATGGATCCACCTAGTGTGATTGCATGTCTGTTCTTTTCACAAACCACACATCACATGGATCCACCTAGTGTGATTGCATGTCTGTTCTTTTCACAAACCACTCATGGATCCACCAGTGTCATTCCATGTGTGTTCTTTTGATGAAGCACAACTAGAGTCATTGCATGTCTGTTCTTATAAACAAACCACACATGAATCCACCTAGTTTCGTTGCATGTCTGTTCCTCTAAACAAGCCACACATGGATCCACCTAGTATGATTGCATGTCTGTTCTTTTCACAAACCACACATGGATCCACCAGTGTCATTGCATGTGTGTTCTTTTCATGAACCACACCCAGTGTCATTGCATGCCTGTTCCTCTAAACAAACCACACATGGATCCACCTAGTGTGATTGCATGTCTGTTCTTTTCACAAACCACACATGGATCCATCAGTGTCATTACATTTGTGTTCTTTTCATGAACCACAACTAGAGTCATTGCATGTCTGTTCTTCTAAACAAACCGTAGATGGATCCACCCAGTGTCATTGCATGTCTGTTCCTCCAAACAAACCACACATGGATCCACCCAGTGTCATTGCATGTCTGTTCTTTTCATGAACCACACCTAGTGTGATTGCATGTCTGTTCCTCTAAACAAACCACACATGGATCCACCCGTGTTATTGCATGTGTGTTCTTCTCATGAACCACAACCAGTGTCATTGCATGTATGTTCTTCTCACAAACCACACAAGGATCCACCAGTGTCATTGCATGTGTCTTCTTCTCATGAACCACACCTAGTGTCATTGCATGTCTGTTCCTCTAAACAAACCACACATGGATCCACCCGGTGTCATTGCATGTATGTTCTTTTCATGGACCACAAATGGATCCACTAGTGTCATTGCATGTGTGTTCTTTTCATGAACCACAACTAGAGTCATTGCATGTATGTTCTTCTAAACAAACCACACATGGATCCACCCAATGTCATTGCATGTCTGTTCCTCTAAACAAACCACACATGGATCCACCTAGAGTCATTACATGTCTGTTCTTCTCATGAACCACACATGGATCCACCAGTGTCATTGCATGTGTGTTCTTTTCATGAACCACAACTAGTGTCATTACATGTCTGTTCCTCTGAACAAACCACACATGGATCCACCCAGTGTCATTGCATGTCTGTTCCTCTAAACAAACCACACATGGATCCACCTAGTATGATTGCTTGTTTGTTCTTTTCATGAACCACACATGGATCCACCCAGAGTCATTGCATGTCTTTTCTTTTCATGAACCACAGCTAGAGTCATTGCATGTCTGTTCTTCTAAACAAACCACACATGGATCGACCCAGTGTCATTGCATGTCTGTTCCTCTAAACAAACCACACATGGATCCACCTAGTATGATTGCATGTTTGTTCTTTTCACAAACTACACATGGATCCACCAGTGTCATTGCATGTGTGTTCTTTTCATGAACCACACCCAGTGTCATTGCATGCCTGTTCCTCTAAACAAACCACACATGGATCCACCCAGTGTCATTGCATGTCTGTTCTTCTCACAAACCGCACATGGATCCACCAGTGTCATTGCATGTGTGTTCTTTTCATGAACCACAACTAGAGTCATTGCATTTTTGTTCTTCTAAACAAACCACACATGGATCCACCTAGTGTCATTGCATGTCTATTCCTCTAAACAAACCACACATGGATCCACCCAGTGTCATTGCATGTCTGTTCTTCTCACAAATCACTCATGGATCCACCATTGTCATTGCATGTGTGTTCTTTTCATAAACCACACATGGATACACTAGTGTCATTGCATGTGTGTTATTTTCATGAACCACACATGGATCCACCAGTGTCATTGGATGTGTATTCTTCTCATGAACCACACATGGATCCACCAGTGTTATTGTATGTCTATTCTTTTCATGAACCACAACTAGAGTCATTGCATGTCTGTTCCTTCCATAAACCACATATGGATCCACCAGTGTAATTGCATGTCTGTTCTTTTCATGAACCACAGCCAGTTAAATTGCATGTCTGTTCCTCTAAACAAACCACACATGGATCCACCTAGTGTGATTGCATGTCTGGTCTTTTCATGAACCACACATGGATCCACTAGTGTCATTGCATGTGTGTTCTTCTCATGAACCACAACCAGTGTCATTGCATGTATGTTCATCTCACAAACCACACATGGATCCACCAGTGTCATTGCATGTCCGTTCCTCTAAACAAACCACACATGGATCCACCTAGTGTGATTGCATGTCTGTTCTTTTCATGAACCACAGCTAGAGTCATTGCATGTCTGTTCCTTCCACAAACCACATATGGATCCACCAGTGTCATTGCATGTCTATTCTTTTCATGAACCACACCCAATGTAATTGCATGTTTGTTCTTTTCAAAAACCACACATGGAACCACAACCAGTGTCATTTCAGTATGTTCTTCTAAACAAACCACACATGGATCCACCGGTGTCATTGCATGTGTGTTCTTTTCATGAACCACAGCTAGAGTCATTGCATGTCTATTCTTCTAAACAAACCACACATGGATCCACCCAGTGTCATTGCATGTCTGTTCCTCTAAACAAACCACACATGGATCCACCTAGTGTGATTGCATGTCTGTTCTTTTCACAAACCATACATGGATCCACCAGTGTCATTGCATGTATGTTCTTTTCATGAACCACAACTAGAGTCGTTGCATGTCTGTTCTTCTAAACAAACCACACATGGATCCACCCAGTGTCATTGCATGTCTGTTACTCTAAACAAACCACAGATGGATCCACCTAGTGTGATTGCATGTCTGTTCTTTTCACAAATCACACATGGATCCACCAGTGTCATTGCATGTGTGTTATTTTCATGAACCACAACTAGAGTCATTGCATGTCTGTTCTTCTAAACAAACCACACCTGTTTCCACCCAGTGGCATTGCATGTCTGTTCCTCTAAACAAACCACGCATGGATCCACCTAGAGTCATTGCATGTCTATTCTTTTCACAAACCACACATGGATCCACCAGTGTCATTGCATGTGTGTTCTTTTCATGAACCACAACTAGTGCCATTGCATGTCTGTTCCTCTGAACAAACCACAAATGGATCCACCTAGTGTGATTGCATGTCTGTTCTTTTCACAAACCACACATGGATCCACCTAGTGTGATTGCATGTCTGTTCTTTTCACAAACCACTCATGGATCCACCAGTGTCATTCCATGTGTGTTCTTTTCATGAAGCACAACTAGAGTCATTGCATGTCTGTTCTTATAAACAAACCACACATGAATCCACCTAGTGTCATTGCATGTATGTTCCTCTAAACAACCCACACATGGATCCACCTAGTATGATTGCATGTCTGTTCTTTTCACAAACCACACATGGATCCACCAGTGTCATTGCATGTGTGTTCTTTTCATGAATCACACCCAGTGTCATTGCATGCATGTTCCTCTAAACAAACCACACATGGATCCACCTAGTGTGATTGCATGTCTGTTCTTTTCACAAACCACACATGGATCCATCAGTGTAATTACATGTGTGTTCTTTTCATGAACCACAACTAGAGTCATTGCATGTCTGTTCTTCTAAACAAACCACACATGGATCCACCCAGTGTCATTGCATGTCTGTTCCTCCAAACAAACCACACATGGATCCACCCAGTGTCATTGCATGTCTGTTCTTCTCATGAACCACACCTAGTGTGATTGTATGTCTGTTCCTATAAACAAACCACACATGGATCCACCAGTGTCATTGCATGTGTGTTCTTATCATGAACCACAACCAGTGTCATTGCATGTATGTTCTTCTCACAAACCACACAAGGATCCACCAGTGTCATTGCATGTGTGTTCTTCTCATGAACCACACCCAGTGTCATTGCATGTCTGTTCCTCTAAACAAACCACACATTGCTCAAACTAGTGTGATTGCATGTCTGTTGTTTTCATGAACCACACATGGATCCACCAGTGTCATTACATGTGTGTTCTTCTCATCAACCACAACTAGAGTCATTGCATGTGTGTTCTTCTAAACAAACCACACATGGATCCACCTAGTGTCATTGCATGTCTGTTCCTATAAACAAACTACACATGGATCCACCTAGTGTGATCGCATGTCTGTTCTTTTCATGAACCACACATGGATCCACCAGTGTCATTGCATGTGTGTTCTTTTCATGAACCACAACTAGAGTCATTGCATGTCTGTTCTTCTAAACAAACCACACATGGACCCAACCAGTGTCATTGCATGTCATTTCCTCTAAACAAACCATACATTGCTCAAACTAGTGTGATTGCATGTATGTTCCTTTCATGAAGCACATAAGGATCCACCAGTGTCGTTACATGTGTGTTATTATCATGAACCACAACTAGAGTCATTGCATGTGTGTTCTTCTAAACAAACCACACATGGATCCACCTAGTCTCATTGCATGTCTGTTCCTATAAACAAACCACACATGGTTCCACCTAGTGTGATCGCATGTCTGTTCTTTTCATGAACCACACATGGATCCACCCAGTGTCATTGCATGTCTATTCCTCCAAACAAACCACACATGGATCCACCCAGTGTCATTGCATGTCCGTTCTTTTCATGAACCACACATGGATCCACTAGTGTCATTGCATGTGTGTTCTTTTCATGAACCACAACTAGAGTCATTGCATGTATGTTCTTCTAAACAAACCACACATGGATCCACCCAATGTCATTGCATGTCTGTTCCTCTAAACAAACCACACATGGATCCACCTAGAGTCATTACTTGTCAGTTCTTCTCATGAACCACACATGGATCCACCAGTGTCATTGCATGTGTGTTCTTTTCATGAACCACAACTAGTGTCATTGCATGTATGTTCCTCTAAAAAAACCACACATGGATCCACCCAGTGTCATTGCATGTTTGTTCCTCTAAACAAACCACACATGGATCCACCTAGTGTGATTGCATGTCTGTTCTTTTCATGAACCACACATGGATCCACCCATGTCATTGCATGTATTTCTTTTCATGAACCACAACTAGAGTCATTTCATGTCTGTTCTTCTAAACAAACCACACATGGATCCACCAGTGTCATTCCATGTCTGTTCTTTCAACAAACCACACATGGATCCACCTAGTATGAATGAATTTCTGTTATTTTCACAAAACAAACATGGATCCACCAGAGTCAATGCATATGTGTTATTATCATGAACCTGACCCAGTTTGAGTGCACGGCTGTTCCTCTAAACAAACCACACATGGATCCACCCAGTGTCATTGCATGTCTGTTCTTCTCACAAACCGCACATGGATCCACCAGTGTCATTGCATGTGTGTTCTTTTCATGAACCACAACTAGAGTCATTGCATTTTGTTCTTCTAAACAAACCACACATGGATCCACCTAGTGTCATTGCATGTCTATTCCTCTAAACAAACCACACATGGATCCACCCAGTGTCATTGCATGTCTGTTCTTCTCACAAATCACTCATGGATCCACCATTGTCATTGCATGTGTGTTCTTTTCATAAACCACACATGGATACACTAGTGTCATTGCATGTGTGTTATTTTCATGAACCACACATGGATCCACCAGTGTCATTGGATGTGTATTCTTCTCATGAACCACACATGGATCCACCAATGTCATTGTATGTTTATTCTTTTCATGAACCACAACTAGAGTCATTGCATGTCTGTTATTTCCACAAACCACATATGGATCCACCATTGTCATTGCATGTCTGTTCTTTTCATGAACCACGGCAGTTAAATTGCATGTCTGTTCCTCTAAACAAACCACACATGGATCCACCTAGTGTGATTGCATGTCTGGTCTTTTCATGAACCACACATGGATCCACTAGTGTCATTGCATGTGTGTTCTTCTCATGAACCACAACCAGTGTCATTGCATGTATGTTCATCTCACAAACCACACATGGATCCACCAGTGTCATTGCATGTCCGTTCCTCTAAACAAACCACACATGGATCCACCTAGTGTGATTGCATGTCTGTTCTTTTCATGAACCACAGCTAGAGTCATTGCATGTCTGTTCCTTCCACAAACCACAAATGGATCCAAAAGTGTAATTGCATGTCCTGTTTTTTCATGAACCACACCCAATGTAATTGCATGTTTGTTCTTTTCAAAAACCACACATGGAACCACAACCAGTGTCATTTCAGTATGTTCTTCTAAACAAACCACACATGGATCCACCGGTGTCATTGCATGTGTGTTCTTTTCATGAACCACAGCTAGAGTCATTGCATGTCTATTCTTCTAAACAAACCACACATGGATCCACCCAGTGTCATTGCATGTCTGTTCCTCTAAACAAACCACACATGGATCCACCTAGTGTGATTGCATGTCTGTTCTTTTCACAAACCATACATGGATCCACCAGTGTCATTGCATGTATGTTCTTTTCATGAACCACAACTAGAGTCGTTGCATGTCTGTTCTTCTAAACAAACCACACATGGATCCACCCAGTCATTGCATGTCTCACATTTCTAAACAAACCACACATGGATCCACCTAGTGTGATTGCATGTCTGTTCTTTTCACAAATCACACATGGATCCACCAGTGTCATTGCATGTGTGTTATTTTCATGAACCACAACTAGAGTCATTGCATGTCTGTTCTTCTAAACAAACCACAACTGTTTCCACCCAGTGGCATTGCATGTCTGTTCCTCTAAACAAACCACGCATGGATCCACCTAGAGTCATTGCATGTCTATTCTTTTCACAAACCACACATGGATCCACCAGTGTCATTGCATGTGTGTTCTTTTCATGAACCACAACTAGTGCCATTGCATGTCTGTTCCTCTGAACAAACCACAAATGGATCCACCTAGTGTGATTGCATGTCTGTTCTTTTCACAAACCACACATGGATCCACCTAGTGTGATTGCATGTCTATTCTTTTCACAAACCACTCATGGATCCACCAGTGTCATTGCATGTGTGTTCTTTTCATGAAGCACAACTAGAGTCATTGCATGTCTGTTCTTATAAACAAACCACACATGAATCCACCCAGTTTCATTGCATGTCTGTTCCTCTAAACAAACCACACATGGATCCACCTAGTATGATTGCATGTCTGTTCTTTTCAAAAACCACACATGGATTCACCAGTGTCATTGCATGTGTGTTCTTTTCATGAACCACATCCAGTGTCATTGCATGCCTGTTCCTCTAAACAAACCACACATGGATCCACCTAGTGTGATTGCATGTTTGTTCTTTTCACAAACCACACATGGATCCATCAGTGTCATTGCATGTGTGTTCTTTTCATGAACCATAACTAGAGTCATTGCATGTTTGTTCTTCTAAACAAACCACACATGGATCCACCTAGTGTCATTGCATGTCTGTTCCTCCAAATAAACAACACTTGGATCCACCCAGTGTTATTGCATGTTTGTTCTTTTCATGAACCACACATGGATCCACCAGTGTCATTGCATGTGTGTTCTTTTCATGAACCACAACTAGAGTCATTGCATGTCTGTTCTTCTAAACAAACCACATATGGACCCACCCAAAGTGTCATTGCATGTCTGTCTCTAAACAAACCACATTGCTCAAACTAGTGTGATTGCATGTTCTGTTCTTCATGAAGCACATGGATCCACCAGTGTCATTACATGTGTGTTCTTCTCATGAACCACAACTAGAGTCATTGCATGTGTGTTCTTCTAAACAAACCACACATGGATCCACCTAGTCTCATTGCATGTCTGTTCCTATAAACAAACCACACATGGATCCACCTAGTGTGATCGCATGTCTGTTCTTTTCATGAACCACACATGGATCCACCCAGTGTCATTGCATGTCGGTTCTTTTCATGAACCACACATGGATCCTCCTAGTGTGATTGCATGTCTGTTCTTTTCATGAACCACAACTAGAGTCATTGCATGTGTGTTCCTCCCACAAACCACATATGGATCCACCAGTGTCATTGCATGTCTGTTCTTCTCACGAACCACACCTAGTGTTATTGCATGTCTGTTCCTCTAAACAAACCACATGGATCCACCAGTGTCATTGCATGTGTTCTTCATGAACCACAGCCAGTGTCATTGCATGTATGTTCTTCTCACAAACCACACAAGGATCCACCAGTGTCATTGCATGTGTGTTCTTCTCATGAACCACACCTAGTGTCATTGCATGTCTGTTCCTCTAAACAAACCACACATGGATCCACCTAGAGTCATTGCATGTCTGTTCTTTTCACAAACCACACATGGATCCACCAGTGTCATTGCATGTGTGTTCTTTTCATGAACCACAACTAGTGTCATTGCATGTCTGTTCCTCTGAACAAACCACAAATGGATCCACCTAGTGTGATTGCATGTCTGTTCTTTTCACAAACCACACATCACATGGATCCACCTAGTGTGATTGCATGTCTGTTCTTTTCACAAACCACTCATGGATCCACCAGTGTCATTGCATGTGTGTTCTTTTGATAAAGCACAACTAGAGTCATTGCATGTATGTTCTTATAAACAAACCACACATGAATCCACCTAGTTTCATTGCATGTTTGTTCCTCTAAACAAACCACACATGGATCCACCTAGTATGTTTGCATGTCTGTTCTTTTCACAAACCACACATGGATCCACCAGTGTCATTGCATGTGTGTTCTTTTCATGAACCACACCCAGTGTCATTGCATGCCTGTTCCTCTAAACAAACCACACATGGATCCACCTAGTGTGATTGCATGTCTCGTTTTCACAAACCACACATGGATCCATCGTGTCATTACATTTGTGTTCTTTTCATGAACCACAACTAGAGTCATTGCATGTTCTGTTCTTCTAAACAAACCACAAATGGATCCACCCAGTGTCATTGCATGTCTGTTCCTCCAAACAAACCACACATGGATCCACCCAGTGTCATTGCATGTCTGTTCTTTTCATGAACCACACCTAGTGTGATTGCATGTCTGTTCCTCTAAACAAACCACACATGTATCCACCCTTGTTTTTGCATGTGTGTTCTTCTCATGAACCACAACCAGTGTCATTGCATGTATGTTCTTCTCACAAACCACACAAGGATCCACCAGTGTCATTGCATGTGTCTTCTTCTCATGAACCACACCTAGTGTCATTGCATGTCTGTTCCTCTAAACAAACCACACATGGATCCACCCGGTGTCATTGCATGTATGTTCTTTTCATGGACCACAAATGGATCCACTAGTGTCATTGCATGTGTGTTCTTTTCATGAACCACAACTAGAGTCATTGCATGTATGTTCTTCTAAACAAACCACACATGGATCCACCCAATGTCATTGCATGTCTGTTCCTCTAAACAAACCACACATGGATCCACCTAGAGTCATTACTTGTCTGTTCTTCTCATGAACCACACATGGATCCACCAGTGTCACTTCATGTGTGTTCTTTTCATGAACCACAACTAGTGTCATTGCATGTATGTTCCTCTAAAAAAACCACACATGGATCCACCCAGTGTCATTGCATGTTTGTTCCTCTAAACAAACCACACATGGATCCACCTAGTGTGATTGCATGTCTGTTCTTTTCATGAACCACACATGGATCCACCCAGAGTCATTGCATGTATTTTCTTTTCATGAACCACAACTAGAGTCATTTCATGTCTGTTCTTCTAAACAAACCACACATGGATCCACCCAGTGTCATTGCATGTCTGTTCCTCTCAACAAACCACACATGGATCCACCTAGTATGATTGCATGTTTGTTCTTTTCACAAACTACACATGGATCCACCAGTGTCATTGCATGTGTGTTCTTTTCATGAACCACACCCAGTGTCATTGCATGCCTGTTCCTCTAAACAAACCACACATGGATCCACCCAGTGTCATTGCATGTCTGTTCTTCTCACAAACCGCACATGGATCCACCAGTGTCATTGCATGTGTGTTCTTTTCATGAACCACAACTAGAGTCATTGCATTTATTTTCTTCAAAACAAACCACACATGGATCCACCTCGTGTCATTGCATGTCTATTCCTCTAAACAAACCCCACATGGATCCACCCAGTGTCATTGCATGTGTGTTCTTTTCACAAACTACACATGGATCCACCAGTGTCATTGCATGTGTGTTCTTTTCATAAACCACACATGGATACACTAGTGTCATTGCATGTGTGTTATTTTCATGAACCACACATGGATCCACCAGTGTCATTGCATGTGTGTTCTTCTCATGAACCACACATGGATCCACCAGTGTTATTGCATGTCTATTCTTTTCATGAACCACAACTAGAGTCATTGCATGTCTGTTCCTTCCATAAACCACATATGGATCCACCAAAGGTCATTGCTTGTCTGTTCTTTTCATGAACCACAGCCAGTTAAATTGCATTTTTGTTCTTCTAAACAAACCACACATGGATCCACCTAGTGTGATTGCATATCTGGTCTTTTCATGAACCACACATGGATACACTAGTGTCATTGAATGTGTGTTCTTCTCATGAACCACAACCAAAGGTCATTGCATGTATGTTCATCTCACAAACCACACATGGATCCACCAGTGTCATTGCATGTCCGTCCTCTAAACAAACCACACATGGATCCACCTAGTGTGATTGCATGTGTTTTTTCATGAACCACGCCTAGAGTCATTGCATGTCCTGCTCCTTCCACAAACCACATATGGATCCACAGTGTCATTGCATGTCTGTTCTTTTCATGAACCACACCCAATGTAATTGCATGTTTGTTCTTTTCAAAAACCACACATGGAACCACAACCAAGGTCATTTCATGATGTTCTTCTAAACAAACCACACATGGATCCACCGTGTCATTGCATGTGTGTTCTTTTCATGAACCACAACTAGAGTCATTGCATGTCTATTCTTTTAAACAAACCACACATGGATCCACCCAATGTCATTGCATGTGTGTTCTTCTAAATAAACCACACAAGGATCCACCTAGTGTGATTGCACGTCTGTTCTTTTCACAAACCACACATGGATCCACCAGTGTCATTGCATGTATGTTCTTTTCATGAACCACAACTAGAGTCATTGCATGTCTGTTCTTCTAAACAAACCACACATGGATCCACCCAAAGTGTCATTGCATGTCTCACATTCTAAACAAACCACATGGATCCACCTAGTGATTGCATGTCTGTTTTTCACAAATCACACATGGATCCACCAGTGTCATTGCATGTGTGTTATTTTCATGAACCACAACTAGAGTCATTGCATGTGTTCTTCTAAACAAACCACATGCTTTCCACCAGTGGCATTGCATGTCTGTTCCTCTAAACAAACCACATGGATCCACCTAGAGTCATTGCATGTCTATTCTTTCACAAACCACACATGGATCCACCAGTGTCATTGCATGTGTGTTCTTTTCATGAACCACAACTAGTGCCATTGCATGTCTGCTCCTCCGAACAAACCACAAATGGATCCACCTAGTGTGATTGCATGTCTGTTCTTTTCACAAACCACACATGGATCCACCTAGTGTGATTGCATGTCTATTCTTTTCACAAACCACTCATGGATCCACCAGTGTCATTGCATGTGTGTTCTTTTCATGAAGCACAACTAGAGTCATTGCATGTCTGTTCTTATAAACAAACCACACATGAATCCACCCAGTTTCATTGCATGTCTGTTCCTCTAAACAAACCACACATGGATCCACCTAGTATGATTGCATGTCAGTTCTTTTCAAAAACCACACATGGATTCACCAGTGTCATTGCATGTGTGTTCTTTTCATGAACCACATCCAGTGTCATTGCATGCCTGTTCCTCTAAACAAACCACACATGGATCCACCTAGTGTGATTGCATGTTTGTTCTTTTCACAAACCACACATGGATCCATCAGTGTCATTGCATGTGTGTTCTTTTCATGAACCATAACTAGAGTCATTGCATGTTTGTTCTTCTAAACAAACCACACATGGATCCACCTAGTGTCATTGCATGTCTGTTCCTCCAAATAAACAACACTTGGATCCACCCAGTGTTATTGCATGTTTGTTCTTTTCATGAACCACACATGGATCCACCAGTGTCATTGCATGTGTGTTCTTTTCATGAACCACAACTAGAGTCATTGCATGTCTGTTCTTCTAAACAAACCACATATGGACCCATTCAGTGTCATTGCATGTCTGTTCCTCTAAACAAACCACACATTGCTCAAACTAGTGTGATTGCATGTCTGTTCCTTTCATGAAGCACACATAGATCCACCAGTGTCATTACATGTGTGTTCTTCTCATGAACCACAACTAGAGTCATTGCATGTGTGTTCTTCTAAACAAACCACACATGGATCCACCTAGTCTCATTGCATGTCTGTTCCTATAAACAAACCACACATGGATCCACCTAGTGTGATCGCATGTCTGTTCTTTTCATGAACCACACATGGATCCACCCAGTGTCATTGCATGTCGGTTCTTTTCATGAACCACACATGGATCCTCCTAGTGTGATTGCATGTCTTTTCATGAACCACAACTAGAGTCATTGCATGTGTGTTCCTCCCACAAACCACATATGGATCCACCAGTGTCATTGCATGTCTGTTCTTCTCACGAACCACACCTAGTGTTATTGCATGTCTGTTCCTCTAAACAAACCACTCATGGATCCACCAGTGTCATTGCATGTGTGTTCTTCTCATGAACCACAGCCAGTGTCATTGCATGTATGTTCTTCTCACAAACCACACAAGGATCCACCAGTGTCATTGCATGTGTGTTCTTCTCATGAACCACACCTAGTGTCATTGCATGTCTGTTCCTCTAAACAAACCACACATGGATCCACCTAGAGTCATTGCATGTCTGTTCTTTTCACAAACCACACATGGATCCACCAGTGTCATTGCATGTGTGTTCTTTTCATGAACCACAACTAGTGTCATTGCATGTCTGTTCCTCTGAACAAACCACAAATGGATCCACCTAGTGTGATTGCATGTCTGTTCTTTTCACAAACCACACATGGATCCACCTAGTGTGATTGCATGTCTGTTCTTTTCACAAACCACTCATGGATCCACCAGTGTCATTCCATGTGTGTTCTTTTGATGAAGCACAACTAGAGTCATTGCATGTCTGTTCTTATAAACAAACCACACATGAATCCACCTAGTTTCGTTGCATGTCTGTTCCTCTAAACAAGCCACACATGGATCCACCTAGTATGATTGCATGTCTGTTCTTTTCACAAACCACACATGGATCCACCAGTGTCAGTGCATGTGTGTTCTTTTCATGAACCACACCTAGTGTCATTGCATGCCTGTTCCTCTAAACAAACCACACATGGATCCACCTAGTGTGATTGCATGTCTGTTCTTTTCACAAACCACACATGGATCCATCAGTGTCATTACATGTGTGTTCTTTTCATGAACCACAACTAGAGTCATTGCATGTCTGTTCTTCTAAACAAACCGTAGATGGATCCACCCAGTGTCATTGCATGTCTGTTCCTCCAAACAAACCACACATGGATCCACCCAGTGTCATTGCATGTCTGTTCTTTTCATGAACCACACCTAGTGTGATTGCATGTCTGTTCCTCTAAACAAACCACACATGGATCCACCTAGTGTGATTGCATGTCTGGTCTTTTCATGAACCACACATGGATCCACTAGTGTCATTGCATGTGTGTTCTTCTCATGAACCACAACCAGTGTCATTGCATGTATGTTCATCTCACAAACCACACATGGATCCACTAGTGTCATTGCATGTCCGTTCCTCTAAACAAACCACACATGGATCCACCTAGTGTGATTGCATGTCTGTTCTTTTCATGAACCACAGCTAGAGTCATTGCATGTCTGTTCCTTCCACAAACCACATATGGATCCACCAGTGTCATTGCATGTCTGTTCTTTTCATGAACCACACCCAATGTAATTGCATGTTTGTTCTTTTCAAAAACCACACATGGAACCACAACCAGTGTCATTTCAGTATGTTCTTCTAAACAAACCACACATGGATCCACCGGTGTCATTGCATGTGTGTTCTTTTCATGAACCACAGCTAGAGTCATTGCATGTCTATTCTTCTAAACAAACCACACATGGATCCACCCAGTGTCATTGCATGTCTGTTCCTCTAAACAAACCACACATGGATCCACCTAGTGTGATTGCATGTCTGTTCTTTTCACAAACCATACATGGATCCACCAGTGTCATTGCATGTATGTTCTTTTCATGAACCACAACTAGAGTCGTTGCATGTCTGTTCTTCTAAACAAACCACACATGGATCCACCCAGTGTCATTGCATGTCTGTTACTCTAAACAAACCACACATGGATCCACCTAGTGTGATTGCATGTCTGTTCTTTTCACAAATCACACATGGATCCACCAGTGTCATTGCATGTGTGTTATTTTCATGAACCACAACTAGAGTCATTGCATGTCTGTTCTTCTAAACAAACCACACCTGTTTCCACCCAGTGGCATTGCATGTCTGTTCCTCTAAACAAACCACGCATGGATCCACCTAGAGTCATTGCATGTCTATTCTTTTCACAAACCACACATGGATCCACCAGTGTCATTGCATGTGTGTTCTTTTCATGAACCACAACTAGTGCCATTGCATGTCTGTTCCTCCAACAAACCACAAATGGATCCACCTAGTGTGATTGCATGTCTGTTCTTTTCACAAACCACACATGGATCCACCTAGTGTGATTGCATGTCTATTCTTTTCACAAACCACTCATGGATCCACCAGTGTCATTGCATGTGTGTTCTTTTCATGAAGCACAACTAGAGTCATTGCATGTCTGTTCTTATAAACAAACCACACATGAATCCACCCAGTTTCATTGCATGTCTGTTCCTCTAAACAAACCACACATGGATCCACCTAGTATGATTGCATGTCAGTTCTTTTCAAAAACCACACATGGATTCACCAGTGTCATTGCATGTGTGTTCTTTTCATGAACCACATCCAGTGTCATTGCATGCCTGTTCCTCTAAACAAACCACACATGGATCCACCTAGTGTGATTGCATGTTTGTTCTTTTCACAAACCACACATGGATCCATCAGTGTCATTGCATGTGTGTTATTTTCATGAACCATAACTAGAGTCATTGCATGTTTGTTCTTCTAAACAAACCACACATGGATCCACCTAGTGTCATTGCATGTCTGTTCCTCCAAATAAACAACACTTGGATCCACCCAGTGTTATTGCATGTTTGTTCTTTTCATGAACCACACATGGATCCACCAGTGTCATTGCATGTGTGTTCTTTTCATGAACCACAACTAGAGTCATTGCATGTCTGTTCTTCTAAACAAACCACATATGGACCCACCCAGTGTCATTGCATGTCTGTTCCTCTAAACAAACCACACATTGCTCAAACTAGTGTGATTGCATGTCTGTTCCTTTCATGAAGCACACATGGATCCACCAGTGTCATTACATGTGTGTTCTTCTCATGAACCACAACTAGAGTCATTGCATGTGTGTTCTTCTAAACAAACCACACATGGATCCACCTAGTCTCATTGCATGTCTGTTCCTATAAACAAACCACACATGGATCCACCTAGTGTGATCGCATGTCTGTTCTTTTCATGAACCACACATGGATCCACCCAAAGGTCTTTGCATGTCGGTTCTTTTCATGAACCACACATGGATCCTCCTAGTGTGATTGCATGTCTGTTCTTTTCATGAACCACAACTAGAGTCATTGCATGTGTGTTCCTCCCACAAACCACATATGGATCCACCAGTGTCATTGCATGTCTGTTCTTCTCACGAACCACACCTAGTGTTATTGCATGTCTGTTCCTCTAAACAAACCACTCATGGATCCACCAGTGTCATTGCATGTGTGTTCTTCTCATGAACCACAGCCAGTGTCATTGCATGTATGTTCTTCTCACAAACCACACAAGGATCCACCAGTGTCATTGCATGTGTGTTCTTCTCATGAACCACACCTAGTGTCATTGCATGTCTGTTCCTCTAAACAAACCACACATGGATCCACCTAGAGTCATGCATGTCTGTTCTTTTCACAAACCACACATGGATCCACCAAGGTCATTGCATGTGTGTTCTTTTCATGAACCACAACTAGTGTCATTGCATGTCCTGTTCTCCGAACAAACCACAAATGGATCCACCTAGTGTGATTGCATGTCTGTTCTTTTCACAAACCACACATGGATCCACCTAGTGTGATTGCATGTCTGTTCTTTTCACAAACCACTCATGGATCCACCAGTGTCATTCCATGTGTGTTCTTTTGATGAAGCACAACTAGAGTCATTGCATGTCTGTTCTTATAAACAAACCACACATGAATCCACCTAGTTTCGTTGCATGTCTGTTCCTCTAAACAAGCCACACATGGATCCACCTAGTATGATTGCATGTCTGTTCTTTTCACAAACCACACATGGATCCACCAGTGTCAGTGCATGTGTGTTCTTTTCATGAACCACACCTAGTGTCATTGCATGCCTGTTCCTCTAAACAAACCACACATGGATCCACCTAGTGTGATTGCATGTCTGTTCTTTTCACAAACCACACATGGATCCATCAGTGTCGTTACATGTGTGTTCTTTTCATGAACCACAACTAGAGTCATTGCATGTCTGTTCTTCTAAACAAACCGTAGATGGATCCACCCAAAGGTCATTGCCTGTCTGTTCCTCCAAACAAACCACACATGGATCCACCCAGTGTCATTGCATGTCTGTTCTTTTCATGAACCACACCTAGTGTGATTGCATGTCTGTTCCTCTAAACAAACCACACATGGATCCACCTAGTGTGATTGCATGTCTGGTCTTTTCATGAACCACACTAGTGTCATTGCATGTGTGTTCTTTTCATGAACCACAACTAGAGTCATTGCATCTATGTTCTTCTAAACAAACCACACATGGATCCACCCAGTGTCATTGCATGTCTGTTCCTCTAAACAAACCACACATGGATCCACCTAGTGTGATTGTATGTGTTCTTTTCATGAACCAAACTAGAGTCATTGCATGTCTGTTCTTCTAAACAAACCACACATGGATCCACCAGCACATTGCCAGATGTCCTGTTTTCATGAACGATTGTCAACGCATACATTTTTCATAACTACACACCCATTGCATGTTTGTTCTTTAAACAAACCACACATGGATCCACAACCATGTCATTTCATGTATGTTCTTCTAAACAAACCACACATGGATCCACTGTGTCATTGCATGTGTGTTCTTTTCATGAACCACAGCTAGAGTCATTGCATGTCTATTCTTCTAAACAAACCACACATGGATCCACCCAAAGTGTCATTGCATGTCTGTTTCCTCTAAACAAACCACACATGGATCCACCTAGTGTGATTGCATGTCTGTTTCTTTTCACAAACCATACATGGATCCAGTGTGTGGTTTGTTTAGAAGAATGCATATGCAACATGCAATTAGTTGTGGTTTGTGGAAAGAACACACATGCAATGACTCTGGTTGATCCATGTGATTTGTGGAAATACCACACATGTAATGACCATGGTTGATCCATGTGGTTTAGGAAAGAACACACATGTAATGACTCTAGTGGATCCATGTGGTTTGTGAAAGAACACATGCAATGACTCTAGAGGATCCATATGTGGTTTGTGGAAAAGAACACACATGCAATTACTCTAGTGGGTACATATGTGGTTTGTGGAAAGAACACACATGCAAGGACATTGGTGGACCCATATGTGGTTTGTGAAAAGAACACACATGCAATGCCATTGGTTGATCCATATGTGGTTTCTGAAAAGAACACACATGCAATGACATTGGTGGATCCATACGTGGTTCATGGAGAGAACACACATGCAATGACATTGGTGGATCCATGTGTGGTTTCTGACATGAACACACATGCAATTACTCTGGTGGATCTATGTGTGGTTTGTGGAAAGAACACACATGCAATGACTCTGGTTGATGCACGTGGTTTGTGGAAACAACACACATGTAATGACATTGGTTGATCCATGTGGTTTGTGGAAAGAACACACATCCAATGACTCTGGTGGATCCATGTGTGGTTTGTGGAAATACCACACATGGAATGACATTGGTTGATCCATGTGTGGTTTGTGAAAAGAACACACATGAAATTACTCGAGTGGGTACATATGTGGTTTCTGGAAAGAACACGCATGCAATGACATTGGTTGATCCATATGTGGTTTGTGGAACGAACACACATGCAATGCCATTGGTTGATCCATATGTGGTTTGTGAAAAGAACACACATGCAATGATTCTAGTTGATCCATATGTGGTTTGTGAAAAGAAAACACATGCAATGACATTGGTGGATCTATATTTGGTTTGTGGAAAGAACACACATGCAATGACATTTGTTGATCCATATGTGGTTTGTGGAAAGAACACACATGCAATGACTCTTGTGGATCCATATGTGGTTTGTGAAGAGAAGAAACATGCAATGACTCTGGTGGATCCATATGTGGTTTGTGGAAAGAACACACATGCAATGACATTTGTTGATCCATATGTGGTTTGCGAAAAGAACACACATGCAATGTGTCTAGTGGATCCATATATGTATTGTGAAAAGAACACACATGCAATGACTCTGGTGGATTCATATGTGGTTTGTGGAAAGAACACACATGTAATGACATTGGTGGATCGATATGTGGTTCATGGAAAGAAAACACATGCAATGACATTAGTACATCCATGTGTTGTTTGTGACATGAACACACATGCAATTACTCCAGTGGATCCATATGTGGTTAGTGAAAAGAACACACATGCAATGACATTGGTGGATCCATATTTGGTTTGTGGAAAGAACACACATGCAATGACTCTGGTGGATCCATATGTGGTTTGTGGAAAGAACACACATGCAATGACTCTCGTGGATCTATATATGGTTTGTGAAAAGAACACACATGCAATGACTCTAGTGGATCCATATGTGGTTTGTGGAAAGAACAGACATGCAATGACATTGGTGGATCCATATGTGGTTCATGGAAAGAACACAGATGCAATGACATTGGTGGATCCATGTTTGGTTTGTGACATGAACACACATGCAATTACTCTGGTGGATCCATGTGAGGTTTGTGGAAAGAACACACATGCAATGACTCTGGTTGATCCATGTGATTTGTGGAAATACCACACATGTAATGACCATGGTTGATCCATGTGGTTTAGGAAAGAACACACATGTAATGACTCTAGTGGATCCATGTGTGGTTTGTGAAAAGAACACACATGCAATGACTCTAGAGGATCCATATGTGGTTTGTGGAAAAGAACACACATGCAATTACTCTAGTGGGTACATATGTGGTTTGTGGAAAGAACACACATGCAAGGACATTGGTGGACCCATATGTGGTTTGTGAAAAGAACACACATGCAATGACATTTGTTGATCCATATATGTTTTGTGAAAACAACACACATGCAATTACTCTAGTGGATCCATATGTGGTTTGTGGAAAAGAACACACATGCAATTACATTGGTTGATCCATATATGGTTTGTGAAAAGAACACACATGCAATGAATCTAGTGGATCCATATGTTACTTGTGGAAAGAACACACATGCAATGACTCTAGTGGTTCCATATGTCGTTTGTGAAAAGAACTCACATGCAATGACTCTAGTGGATCCATATGTGGTTTGTCGAAAGAACACAAATGCAATGACATTGGTGGATCCATGTGTGGTTTGTGACATGAACACACATGCAATTACTCTGGTGGATCCATGTGTGGTTTGAACACACATGCAATGACTCTGGTTTATCCATATGTGGTTCATGGAAAGAACACACATGCAATGACATCGGTGAATCCATTTGTGGTTTGTCACATGAACACACATGCAATGTCATTAGTTGATCCATATGTGGCTTATGACAATCACACACATGCAATGCCATTGGTTGATCCATGTTGTTTGTCAAAAGAACACACATCTAATGACATTGGTTGATCCATGTGGTTTGTGGAAAGAACACACGTGCATTGACTCTGGTGGATCCATGTGTGGTTTGTGAAAAGAACACACATGCAATGACTCTATTGGATCCTTATGTGGTTTGTGGAAAGAACACACATGCAATGACATTGGTGGATCCATATGTGGTTCATGGAAAGAACACACATGCAATGACATTGGTGGATCCATGTGTGGTTTGTGACATGAACACACATGCAATTACTACAGTGGATCCATGTGTGGATTGTGGAAAGAACACATGCAATGACTCGTTTATCCATGTGGTTTGTGGAAAGACCACACATGTAATGACATT
Source organism: Avena insularis (assembly GCA_023614405.1). Classification (NCBI taxonomy): domain Eukaryota; kingdom Viridiplantae; phylum Streptophyta; class Magnoliopsida; order Poales; family Poaceae; genus Avena; species Avena insularis. The sequence continues at coordinate 68,875 of JAJUPC010000507.1, read as the reverse complement.
GGTGGATCCATGTCTGGTTTGTGAAAAGAACACACATGCAATGACTCTAGTGGATCCATATGTGGTTTGTGGAAAAGAACACACATGCAATTACTCTAGTGGTTACATATGGTTGTGAAAGAACACACATGCAATGACATTGGTGAATCCATATGTGGTTTGTGAAAAGAACACACATGCAATGACATTTGTTGATCCATATGTGGTTTGTGAAAAGAACACACATGCAATTACTCTAGTGGATCAATATGTGGTTTGTGGAAAAGAACACACATGCAATGACTCTGGTGGATCCATGCGTGGTTTGTGGAAAGAACACACATGCAATGACTCTGGTGGATCCAATGTGGTTTGTGGAAAGAACACACATGCAATGACAGTGGTGGATCCATATGTGGTTTGTGGAAAGAACACACATGCAATGGGATTGGTGCATCCATGTGGGGTTCATGGAAAAAACACACATGCAATGACATTGGTGGATCCATGTGGTTTTGGAAAGAACACACATGCAATGACTTGGTGGATCCATGTGGGTTTGTGGAAAGAACACACATGTAATGACATTGGTTGATCCATGTTTTTTTTGTAAAGAAAACACATGCAATGACACTTGTGTATCCATGTGTGGTTTGTGAAAAGAACACACATGCAATGACTCTAGTGGATCCATATGTGGTTTGTGGAAAAGAACACACATGAAATTACTCTAGTGCTTACATATGTGGTTTGTGGAAAGAACACACATGCAGTGATATTGGTGAATCCATATGTGGTTTGTGAAAAGAACACACATGCAATGACATTTGTTGATCCATATGTGGTTTGTGAAAAGAACACACATGCAATTCCTCTAGTGGATCAATATGTGGTTTGTGGAAAAGAACACACATGCAATGACATTGGTTGATCCATATATGGTTTGTGAAAATAGCACACATGCAATGACTCTAGTGGATCCATATGTGGTTTGTGAAAAGAACAGACATGGAATGAATCTGGTGGATCCTTATGTGGTTTGTGGAAAGAACACACATGCAATGACATTGGTGGATCCATATGTGGTTTGTGGAAACAACACACATGCAATGACATTGGTGGATCCATGTTTGGTTTGTGACATGAACACACATGCAATTACTCTGGTGGATCCATGTCTGGTTTGTGGAAAGAACACACATGCAATGACTGGTTGATCCATGTGGTTTGTGTAAATACCACACATGTAATGACCATGGTTGATCTAGGTGGTTTAGGAAAAGAACACATGCAATGACTCTGGTGGATCCATGTGTGGTTTTTGTAAAGAACACACATGCAATGACTCTAGAGGATCCATATGTCGTTTTTGCAAAAGAACACACATGCAATTACTCTAGTGGGTACATATGTGGTTTGTGGAAAGAACACACATGAAATGACATTGCTGGATACATATGTGGTTTGTGAAAAGAACACACATGCAAGGACATTTGTTGATCCATATATGTTTTGTGAAAAGAACACACATGCAATTAGTCTAGTGGATCCATATGTGGTTTGTGGAAAAGAACACACATGCAATTACATTGGTTGATCCATATATGGTTTGTGAAAAGAACACACATGCAATGAATCTAGTGGATCCATATGTTACTTGTGGAAAGAACACACATGCAATGACTCTAGTGGTTCCATATGTCGTTTGTGAAAAGAACTCACATGCAATGACTCTAGTGGATCCATATGTGGTTTGTCGAAAGAACACACATGCAATGACATTGGTGGATCCATGTGTGGTTTGTGACATGAACACACATGCAATTTCTCTGGTGGATCCATGTGTGGTTTGTGGAAAGAACACACATGCAATGACTCTGGTTGATCCATATGTGGTTCATGGAAAGAACACACATGCAATGACATTGGTGGATCCATTTGTGGTTTGTCACATGAACACACATACAATGACATTAGTTGATCCATATGTGGTTTATGACAATCACACACATGCAATGCCATTGGTTGATCCATGTTGTTTGTCAAAAGAACACACATCTAATGACATTGGTTGATCCATGTGGTTTGTTGAAACAACACACATGCAATGACATTTGTTGATACATATGTGGTTTGTGAAAGAACACACGTCAATGACTCCGGTGGATCCATGTGTGGTTTGTGACAAGAACACACCTGCAATGACTCTGGTGGATCCTTATGTGGTTTGTGGAAAGAACACACATGCAATGACATTGGTCGATCCATATGTGGTTCATGGAAAGAACACACAGGCAATGACATTGGTGGATCCATGTGTGGTTTATGACATGAACACACATGCAATTACTCTGGTGGATCCATGTGTGGTTTGTGGAAAGAACACACATGCAATGACTCTGGTTTATCCATGTGGTTTGTGGAAAGACCACACATGTAATGACATTAGTTGATCCATGTGGTTTGTGTAAAGAACGCACATGCAATGACCCTGGTGGATCCATGTCTGGTTTGTGAAAAGAACACACATGTAATGACTCTAGTGGATCCATATGTGGTTTGTGGAAAAGAACACACATGCAATTACTCTAGTGGTTACATATGTGGTTTCTGGAAAGAACACACATGCAGTGACATTGGTGAATTCATATGTGGTTTGTGAAAAGAACACACATGCATTGACATTTGTTGATCCATATGTGGTTTGTGAAAAGAACACACATGCAATTACTCTAGTGGATCAAAATGTGGTTTGTGGAAAAGAACACACATGCAATGACATTGGTTGATCCATATATGGTTTGTGAAAAGAACACACATGCAATGACTCTAGTGGATCCATATGTGGTTTGTGAAAAGAACACACATGCAATGAATCTGGTGGATCCTTATGTGGTTTGTGGAAAGAACAGACATGCAATGACATTGGTGGATCCATATGTGGTTCATGGAAAGAACACAGATGCAATGACATTGGTGGATCCATGTTTGGTTTGTGACATGAACACATGCAATTACTCTGGTGGATCCATGTGGTTTGTGGAAAGAACACACATGCAATGACTCTGGTTGATCCATGTGGTTTGTGTAAATACCACACATGTAATGACCATGGTTCATCAATGTGGTTTAGGAAAGAACACACATGCAATGACTCTGGTGGATACATGTGTGGTTTGTGGAAAGAACACACATGCAATGACTCGGGTGGATCCATGTATTGTTTGTGAAAAGAACACACATGCAATGACACTGGTGGATCCTTATGTGGTTTGTGGAAAGAACACACATGCAATGACATTGGTGGATCCATATGTGGTTCATGGAAAGAACACAGCAATGACATTGGTGGATCCATGTGGTTTTGACATGAACACACATGCAATTACTCTGGTGGATCCATGTGTTGTTTGTGGAAAGAACACACATGCAATGACTCTGGTTTATCCATGTGGTTTGTGGAAAGACCACACATGTAATGACATTGGTTGATCCATGTGGTTTGTGTAAAGAACACACATGCAATGACCCTGGTGGATCCATATGGTTTGTTAAAAGAACACACATGCAATGACTCTAGTGGATGCATATGGTTTGTCGAAAAGAACACACATGCAATTACTCTAGTGGTTACATATGTGGTTTGTGGAAAAAACACACATGCAGTGATATTGGTGAATCCATATGTGGTTTGTGAAAAGAACACACATGCAATGACATTTGTTGATCCATATGTGGTTTGTGAAAAGAACACACATGCAATTACTCTAGTGGATCAATATGTGGTTTGTGGAAAAGAACACACATGCAATGACATTGGTTGATCCATATATGGTTTGTGAAAAGAACACACATGCAATGACTCTAGTGGATCCATATGTGGTTTGTGAAAAGAACACACATGCAATGAATCTGGTGGATCCTTATGTGGTTTGTGGAAAGAACAGACATGCAATGATATTGGTGGATCCATATGTGGTTCATGGAAAGAACACAGATGCAATGACATTGGTGGATCCAAGTTTGGTTTGTGACATGAACACACATGCAATTACTCTGGTGGATCCATGTGTGGTTTGTGGAAAGAACACACATGCAATGACTCTGGTTGATCCATGTGGTTTGTGTAAATACCACACATGTAATGACCATGGTTCATCAATGTGGTTTAGGAAAGAACACACATGCAATGACTCTGGTGGATACATGTGTGGTTTGTGGAAAGAACACACATGGAATGACTCGGGTGGATCCATGTATTGTTTGTGAAAAGAACACACATGCAATGACTCTGGTGGATCCTTATGTGGTTTGTGGAAAGAACACACATGCAATGACATTGGTGGATCCATTTGTGGTTTGTCACATTAACACACATACAATGACATTAGTTGATCCATATGTGGTTTATGACAATCACACACATGCAATGCCATTGGTTGATCCATGTTGTTTGTCAAAAGAACACACATCTAATGACATTGGTTGATCCATGTGGTTTGTTGAAACAACACACATGCAATGACATTTGTTGATACATATGTGGTTTGTGAAAAGAACACACGTGCAATGACTCTAGTGGATCCATGTGTGGTTTGTGATAAGAACACACATGCAATGACTCTGGTGGATCCTTATGTGGTTTGTGGAAAGAACACACATGCAATGACATTGGTCGATCCATATGTGGTTCATGGAAAGAACACACAGGCAATGACATTGGTGGATCCATGTGTGGTTTATGACATGAACACACATGCAATTACTCTGGTGGATCCATGTGTGGTTTGTGGAAAGAACACACATGCAATGACTCTGGTTTATCCATGTGGTTTGTGGAAAGACCACACATGTAATGACATTAGTTGATCCATGTGGTTTGTGTAAAGAACGCACATGCAATGACCCTGGTGGATCCATGTCTGGTTTGTGAAAAGAACACACATGTAATGACTCTAGTGGATCCATATGTGGTTTGTGGAAAAGAACACACATGCAATTACTCTAGTGGTTACATATGTGGTTTCTGGAAAGAACACACATGCAGTGACATTGGTGAATTCATATGTGGTTTGTGAAAAGAACACACATGCATTGACATTTGTTGATCCATATGTGGTTTGTGAAAAGAACACATGCAATTACTCTAGTGGATCAAAATGTGGTTTGTGGAAAAGAACACACATGCAATGACATTGGTTGATCCATATATGGTTTGTGAAAAGAACACACATGCAATGACTCTAGTGGATCCATATGTGGTTTGTGGAAAGAACAGACATGCAATGACATTGGTGGATCCATATGTGGTTCATGGAAAGAACACAGATGCAATGACATTGGTGGATCCATGTTTGGTTTGTGACATGAACACACATGCAATTACTCTGGTGGATCCATGTGTGGTTTGTGGAAAGAACACCCATCCAATGACGCTGGTTGATCCATGTGGTTTGTGTAAATACCACACATGTAATGACCATGGTTCATCAATGTGGTTTAGGAAAGAACACACATGCAATGACTCTGGTGGATACATGTGTGATTTGTGGAAAGAACACACATGCAATGACTCGGGTGGATCCATGTATTGTTTGTGAAAAGAACACACATGGAATGACTCTGGTGGATCCTTATGTGGTTTGTGGAAAGAACACACATGCAATGACATTGGTGGATCCATATGTGGTTCATGGAAAGAACACACAGGCAATGACATTGGTGGATCCATGTGTGGTTTTGACATGAACACACATGCAATTACTCTGGTGGATCCATGTGTTGTTTGTGGAAATAACACACATGCAATGACTCTGGTTTATCCATGTGGTTTGTGGAAAGACCACACATGTAATGACATTGGTTGATCCATGTGGTTTGTGTAAAGAACACACATGCAATGACCCTGGTGGATCCATGTCTGGTTTGTTAAAAGAACACACATGCAATGACTCTAGTGGATGCATATGTGGTTTGTCGAAAAGAACACACATGCAATTACTCTAGTGGTTACATATGTGGTTTGTGGAAAGAACACACATGCAGTGATATTGGTGAATCCATATGTGGTTTGTGAAAATAACACACATGCAATGACATTTGTTGATCCATATGTGGTTTGTGAAAAGAACACACATGCAATTACTCTAGTGGATCAATATGTGGTTTGTGGAAAAGAACACACATGCAATGACATTGGTTGATCCATATATGGTTTGTGAAAAGAACACACATGCAATGAATCTGGTGCATCCATATGTGGTTTGTGAAAAGAACACACATGCAATGAATCTGGTGGATCCTTATGTGGTTTGTGGAAAGAACAGACATGCAATGACATTGGTGGATCCATATGTGGTTCATGGAAAGAACACACATGCAATGACATTGGTGGATCCATGTTTGGTTTTTGACATGAACACACATGCAATTACTCTGGTGGATCCATGTGTGGTTTGTGACAAGACCACACATGCAATGACTCTAGTGGATCCTTATGTGGTTTGTGGAAAGAACACACATGCAATGACATTGGTCGATCCATATGTGGTTCATGGAAAGAACACACAGGCAATGACATTGGTCGATCCATATGTGGTTCATGGAAAGAACACACAGGCAATGACATTGGTGGATCCATGTGTGGTTTGTGACATGAACACACATGCAATTACTCTTGTGGATCCATGTGTGGTTTGTGGAAAGAACACACATGCAATGACCCTGGTGGATCCATGTCTGGTTTTTTAAAAGAACACACATGCAATGACTCTAGTGGATGCATATGTGGTTTGTCGAAAAGAACACACATGCAATTACTCTAGTGGTTACATATGTGGTTTGTGGAAAGAACACACATGCAGTGATATTGGTGAATCCATATGTGGTTTGTGAAAAGAACACACATGCAATGACATTTGTTGATCCATATGTGGTTTGTGAAAAGAACACACATGCAATTACTCTAGTGGATCAATATGTGGTTTGTGGAAAAGAACACACATGCAATGACATTGGTTGATCCATATATGGTTTGTGAAAAGAACACACATGCAATGACTCTAGTGCATCCATATGTGGTTTGTGAAAAGAACACACATGCAATGAATCTGGTGGATCCTTATGTGGTTTGTGGAAAGAACAGACATGCAATGACATTGGTGGATCCATATGTGGTTCATGGAATGAACACACATGCAATGACATTGGTGGATCCATGTTTGGTTTGTGACATGAACACACATGCAATTACTCTGGTGGATCCATGTGTGGTTTGTGACAAGAACACACATGCAATGACTCTGGTGGATCCTTATGTGGTTTGTGGAAAGAACACACATGCAATGACATTGGTCGATCCATATGTGGTTCATGGAAAGAACACACAGGCAATGACATTGGTGGATCCATGTGTGGTTTGTGACATGAACACACATGCAATTACTCTGGTGGATCCATGTGTGGTTTGTGGAAAGAACACACATGCAATGACTCGGGTGGATCCATGTATTGTTTGTGAAAAGAACACACATGCAATGACTCTGGTGGATCCTTATGTGGTTTGTGGAAAGAACACACATGCAATGACATTGGTGGATCCATATGTGGTTCATGGAAAGAACACACAGGCAATGACATTGGTGGATCCATGTGTGGTTTTGACATGAACACACATGCAATTACTCTGGTGGATCCATGTGTTGTTTGTGGAAATAACACACATGCAATGACTCTGGTTTATCCATGTGGTTTGTGGAAAGACCACACATGTAATGACATTGGTTGATCCATGTGGTTTGTGTAAAGAACACACATGCAATGACCCTGGTGGATCCATGTCTGGTTTGTTAAAAGAACACACATGCAATGACTCTAGTGGATTAATATGTGGTTTGTCGAAAAGAACACACATGCAATTACTCTAGTGGTTACATATGTGGTTTGTGGAAAGAACACACATGCAGTGATATTGGTGAATCCATATGTGGTTTGTGAAAAGAACACACATGCAATGACATTTGTTGATCCATATGTGGTTTGTGAAAAGAACACACATGCAATTACTCTAGTGGATCAATATGTGGTTTGTGGAAAAGAACACACATGCAATGACATTGGTTGATCCATATATGGTTTGTGAAAAGAACACACATGCAATGACTCTAGTGCATCCATATGTGGTTTGTGAAAAGAACACACATGCAATGAATCTGGTGGATCCTTATGTGGTTTGTGGAAAGAACAGACATGCAATGACATTGGTGGATCCATATGTGGTTCATGGAAAGAACACACATGCAATGACATTGGTGGATCCATGTTTGGTTTGTGACATGAACACACATGCAATTACTCTGGTGGATCCATGTGTGGTTTGTGACAAGAACACACATGCAATGACTCTGGTGGATCCTTATGTGGTTTGTGGAAAGAACACACATGCAATGACATTGGTCGATCCATATGTGGTTCATGGAAAGAACACACAGGCAATGACATTGGTGGATCCATGTGTGGTTTGTGACATGAACACACATGCAATTACTCTGGTGGATCCATGTGTGGTTTGTGGAAAGAACACACATGCAATGACTCTGGTTTATCCATGTGGTTTGTGAAAAGACCACACATGTAATGACATTGGTTGATCCATGTGGTTTGTGTAAAGAATGCACATGCAATGACCCTGGTGGATCCATGTCTGGTTTGTGAAAAGAATACACATGTAATGACTCTAGTGGATCCATATGTGGTTTGTGGAAAAGAACACACATGCAATTACTCTAGTGGTTACATATGTGGTTTGTGGAAAGAACACACATGCAGTGACATTGGTGAATTCATATGTGGTTTGTGAAAAGAACACACATGCATTGACATTTGTTGATCCATATGTGGTTTGTGAAAAGAACACACATGCAATTACTCTAGTGGATCAAAATGTGGTTTGTGGAAAAGAACACACATGCAATGACATTGGTTGATCCATATATGGTTTGTGAAAAGAACACACATGCAATGACTCTATTGGATCCATATGTGGTTTGTGAAAAGAACACACATGCAATGAATCTGGTGGATCCTTATGTGGTTTGTGGAAAGAACAGACATGCAATGACATTGGTGGATCCATATGTGGTTCATGGAAAGAACACAGATGCAATGACATTGGTGGATCCATGTTTGGTTTGTGACATGAACACACATGCAATTACTCTGGTGGATCCATGTGTGGTTTGTGGAAAGAACACACATGCAATGACTCTGGTTGATCCATGTGGTTTGTGTAAATACCACACATGTAATGACCATGGTTCATCAATGTGGTTTAGGAAAGAACACACATGCAATGAGTCTGGTGGATACATGTGTGGTTTGTGGAAAGAACACACATGCAATGACTCGGGTGGATCCATGTATTGTTTGTGAAAAGAACACACATGCAATGACACTGGTGGATCCTTATGTGGTTTGTGGAAAGAACACACATGCAATGACATTGGTGGATCCATATGTGGTTCATGGAAAGAACACACAGGCAATGACATTGGTGGATCCATGTGTGGTTTTGACATGAACACACATGCAATTACTCTGGTGGATCCATGTGTTGTTTGTGGAAAGAACACACATGCAATGACTCTGGTTTATCCATGTGGTTTGTGGAAAGACCACACATGTAATGACATTGGTTGATCCATGTGGTTTGTGTAAAGAACACACATGCAATGACCCTGGTGGATCCATGTCTGGTTTGTTAAAAGAACACACATGCAATGACTCTAGTGGATGCATATGTGGTTTGTCGAAAAGAACACACATGCAATTACTCTAGTGGTTACATATGTGGTTTGTGGAAAAAACACACATGCAGTGATATTGGTGAATCCATATGTGGTTTGTGAAAAGAACACACATGCAATGACATTTGTTGATCCATATGTGGTTTGTGAAAAGAACACACATGCAATTACTCTAGTGGATCAAAATGTGGTTTGTGGAAAAGAACACACATGCAATGACATTGGTTGATCCATATATGGTTTGTGAAAAGAACACACATGGAATGACTCTAGTGGATCCATATGTGGTTTGTGAAAAGAACACACATGCAATGAATCTGTGGATCCTTATGTGGTTTATGGAAAGAACACATATGCAATGACATTGGTGGATCCATATGTGGTTCATGGAAAGAACACAGATGCAATGACATTGGTGGATCCAAGTTTGGTTTGTGACATGAACACACATGCAATTACTCTGGTGGATCCATGTGTGGTTTGTGGAAAGAACACACATGCAATGACTACGGTTGATCCATGTGGCTTGTGTAAATACCACACATGTAATGACCATGGTTCATCACTGTGGTTTAGGAAAGAACACACATGCAATGACTCTGGTGGATACATGTGTGGTTTGTGGAAAGAACACACATGCAATGACGCGCGTGGATCAATGTATTGTTTGTGAAAAGAACACACATGCAATGACTCTGGTGGATCCATATGTGGTTCATGGAAAGAACACAGATGCAATGACATTGGTGGATCCATTTGTGGTTTGTCACATTAACACACATACAATGACATTAGTTGATCCATATGTGGTTTATGACAATCACACACATGCAATGCCATTGGTTGATCCATGTTGTTTGTCAAAAGAACACACATCTAATGACATTGGTTGATCCATGTGGTTTGTTGAAACAACACACATGCAATGACATTTGTGATACATATGTGGTTTGTGAAAAGAACACACGTGCAATGACTCTAGTGGATCCATGTGTGGTTTGTGACAAGAACACACATGCAATGACTCTGGTGGATCCTTATGTGGTTTGTGGAAAGAACACACATGCAATGAGATTGGTCGATCAATATGTGGTTCATTGAAAGAACACACATGCAATTACATTGGTGGATCCATGTGTGGTTTATGAAATGAACACACATGCAATTACTCTGGTGGATCCATGTGTGGTTTGTGAAAAGAACACACATGCAATGACTCTGGTTTATCCATGTGGTTTGTCCAAAGAACACACATCTAATGACATTAGTTGATCCATGTGGTTTGTGTAAGAAGCGACCCCTGGTGGATCCATGTCTGGTTTGTGAAAAGAACACACATGTAATGACTCTAGTGGATCCATATGTGGTTTGTGGAAAAGAACACACATGCAATTACTCTAGTGGTTACATATGTGGTTTCTGGAAAGAACACACATCCAGTGACATTGGTGAATTCATATGTGGTTTGTGAAAGAACACACATGCATTGACATTTGTTGATCCATATGTGGTTTGTGAAAAGAACACACATGCAATTACTCTAGTGGATCAAAATGTGGTTTGTGGAAAAGAACACACATGCAATGACATTGGTTGATCCATATATGGTTTGTGAAAAGAACACACATGCAATGACTCTAGTGGATCCATATGTGGTTTGTGGAAAGAACAGACATGCAATGACATTGGTGGATCCATATGTGGTTCATGGAAAGAACACAGATGCAATGACATTGGTGGATCCATGTTTGGTTTGTGACATGAACACACATGCAATTACTCTGGTGGATCCATGTGTGGTTTGTGGAAAGAACACACATGCAATGACTCTGGTTGATCCATGTGGTTTGTGTAAATACCACACATGTAATGACCATGGTTCATCAATGTGGTTTAGGAAAGAACACACATGCAATGACTCTGGTGGATACATGTGTGATTTGTGGAAAGAACACACATGCAATGACTCGGGTGGATCCATGTATTGTTTGTGAAAAGAACACACATGGAATGACTCTGGTGGATCCTTATGTGGTTTGTGGAAAGAACACACATGCAATGACATTGGTGGATCCATATGTGGTTCATGGAAAGAACACACAGGCAATGACATTGGTGGATCCATGTGTGGTTTTGACATGAACACACATGCAATTACTCTGGTGGATCCATGTGTTGTTTGTGGAAATAACACACATGCAATGACTCTAGTTTATCCATGTGGTTTGTGGAAAGACCACACATGTAATGACATTGGTTGATCCATGTGGTTTGTGTAAAGAACACACATGCAATGACCCTGGTGGATCCATGTCTGGTTTGTTAAAAGAACACACATGCAATGACTCTAGTGGATGCATATGTGGTTTGTCGAAAAGAACACACATGCAATTACTCTAGTGGTTACATATGTGGTTTGTGGAAAGAACACACATGCAGTGATATTGGTGAATCCATATGTGGTTTGTGAAAATAACACACATGCAATGACATTTGTTGATCCATATGTGGTTTGTGAAAAGAACACACATGCAATTACTCTAGTGGATCAATATGTGGTTTGTGGAAAAGAACACACATGCAATGACATTGGTTGATCCATATATGGTTTGTGAAAAGAACACACATGCAATGAATCTGGTGCATCCATATGTGGTTTGTGAAAAGAACACACATGCAATGAATCTGGTGGATCCTTATGTGGTTTGTGGAAAGAACAGACATGCAATGACATTGGTGGATCCATATGTGGTTCATGGAAAGAACACACATGCAATGACATTGGTGGATCCATGTTTGGTTTTTGACATGAACACACATGCAATTACTCTGGTGGATCCATGTGTGGTTTGTGACAAGACCACACATGCAATGACTCTAGTGGATCCTTATGTGGTTTGTGGAAAGAACACACATGCAATGACATTGGTCGATCCATATGTGGTTCATGGAAAGAACACACAGGCAATGACATTGGTCGATCCATATGTGGTTCATGGAAAGAACACACAGGCAATGACATTGGTGGATCCATGTGTGGTTTGTGACATGAACACACATGCAATTACTCTGGTGGATCCATGTGTGGTTTGTGGAAAGAACACACATGCAATGACTCTGGTTTATCCATGTGGTTTGTGAAAAGACCACACATGTAATGACATTGGTTGATCCATGTGGTTTGTGTAAAGAATGCACATGCAATGACCCTGGTGGATCCATGTCTGGTTTGTGAAAAGAATACACATGTAATGACTCTAGTGGATCCATATGTTGTTTGTGGAAAAGAACACACATGCAATTACTCTAGTGGTTACATATGTGGTTTGTGGAAAGAACACACATGCAGTGACATTGGTGAATTCATATGTGGTTTGTGAAAAGAACACACATGCATTGACATTTGTTGATCCAAATGTGGTTTGTGAAAAGAACACACATGCAATTACTCTAGTGGATCATAATGTGGTTTGTGGAAAAGAACACACATGCAATGACATTGGTTGATCCATATATGGTTTGTGAAAAGAACACACATGCAATGACTCTAGTGGATCCATATGTGGTTTGTGAAAAGAACACACATGCAATGAATCTGGTGGATCCTTATGTGGTTTGTGGAAAGAACAGACATGCAATGATATTGGTGGATCCATATGTGGTTCATGGAAAGAACACAGATGCAATGACATTGGTGGATCCAAGTTTGGTTTGTGACATGAACACACATGCAATTACTCTTGTGGATCCATGTGTGGTTTGTGGAAAGAACACACATGCAATGACCCTGGTGGATCCATGTCTGGTTTTTTAAAAGAACACACATGCAATGACTCTAGTGGATGCATATGTGGTTTGTGGAAAAGAACACACATGCAATTACTCTAGTGGTTACATATGTGGTTTGTGGAAAGAACACACATGCAGTGACATTGGTGAATTCATATGTGGTTTGTGAAAAGAACACACATGCATTGACATTTGTTGATCCATATGTGGTTTGTGAAAAGAACACACATGCAATTACTCTAGTGGATCAAAATGTGGTTTGTGGAAAAGAACACACATGCAATGACATTGGTTGATCCATATATGGTTTGTGAAAATAACACACATGCAATGACTCTATTGGATCCATATGTGGTTTGTGAAAAGAACACACATGCAATGAATCTGGTGGATCCTTATGTGGTTTGTGGAAAGAACAGACATGCAATGACATTGGTGGATCCATATGTGGTTCATGGAAAGAACACAGATGCAATGACATTGGTGGATCCATGTTTGGTTTGTGACATGAACACACATGCAATTACTCTGGTGGATCCATGTGTGGTTTGTGGAAAGAACACACATGCAATGACTCTGGTTGATCCATGTGGTTTGTGTAAATACCACACATGTAATGACCATGGTTCATCAATGTGGTTTAGGAAAGAACACACATGCAATGAGTCTGGTGGATACATGTGTGGTTTGTGGAAAGAACACACATGCAATGACTCGGGTGGATCCATGTATTGTTTGTGAAAAGAACACACATGCAATGACACTGGTGGATCCTTATGTGGTTTGTGGAAAGAACACACATGCTATGACATTGGTGGATCCATATGTGGTTCATGGAAAGAACACACAGGCAATGACATTGGTGGATCCATGTGTGGTTTTGACATGAACACACATGCAATTACTCTGGTGGATCCATGTGTTGTTTGTGGAAAGAACACACATGCAATGACTCTAGTTTATCCATGTGGTTTGTGGAAAGACCACACATGTAATGACATTGGTTGATCCATGTGGTTTGTGTAAAGAACACACATGCAATGACCCTGGTGGATCCATGTCTGGTTTGTTAAAAGAACACACATGCAATGACTCTAGTGGATGCATATGTGGTTTGTCGAAAAGAACACACATGCAATTACTCTAGTGGTTACATATGTGGTTTGTGGAAAAAACACACATGCAGTGATATTGGTGAATCCATATGTGGTTTGTGAAAAGAACACACATGCAATGACATTTGTTGATCCATATGTGGTTTGTGAAAAGAACACACATGCAATTACTCTAGTGGATCAATATGTGGTTTGTGGAAAAGAACACACATGCAATGACATTGGTTGATCCATATATGGTTTGTGAAAAGAACACACATGCAATGACTCTAGTGGATCCATATGTGGTTTGTGAAAAGAACACACATGCAATGAATCTGGTGGATCCTTATGTGGTTTGTGGAAAGAACAGACATGCAATGACATTGGTGGATCCATATGTGGTTCATGGAAAGAACACAGATGCAATGACATTGGTGGATCCATGTTTGGTTTGTGACATGAACACACATGCAATTACTCTGGTGGATCCATGTGTGGTTTGTGGAAAGAACACACATGCAATGACTCTGGTTGATCCATGTGGTTTGTGTAAATACCACACATGTAATGACCATGGTTCATCAATGTGGTTTAGGAAAGAACACACATGCAATGACTCTGGTGGATACATGTGTGGTTTGTGGAAAGAACACACATGCAATGACTCGGGTGGATCCATGTATTGTTTGTGAAAAGAACACACATGCAATGACTCTGGTGGATCCTTATGTGGTTTGTGGAAAGAACACACATGCAATGACATTGGTGGATCCATTTGTGGTTTGTCACATTAACACACATACAATGACATTAGTTGATCCATATGTGGTTTATGACAATCACACACATGCAATGCCATTGGTTGATCCATGTTGTTTGTCAAAAGAACACACATCTAATGACATTGGTTGATCCATGTGGTTTGTTGAAACAACACACATGCAATGACATTTGTTGATACATATGTGGTTTGTGAAAAGAACACACGTGCAATGACTCTAGTGGATCCATGTGTGGTTTGTGACAAGAACACACATGCAATGACTCTGGTGGATCCTTATGTGGTTTGTGGAAAGAACACACATGCAATGACATTGGTCGATCCATATGTGGTTCATGGAAAGAACACACAGGCAATGACATTGGTGGATCCATGTGTGGTTTATGACATGAACACACATGCAATTACTCTGGTGGATCCATGTGTGGTTTGTGGAAAGAACACACATGCAATGACTCTGGTTTATCCATGTGGTTTGTGGAAAGACCACACATGTAATGACATTAGTTGATCCATGTGGTTTGTGTAAAGAACGCACATGCAATGACCCTGGTGGATCCATGTCTGGTTTGTGAAAAGAACACACATGTAATGACTCTAGTGGATCCATATGTGGTTTGTGGAAAAGAACACACATGCAATTACTCTAGTGGTTACATATGTGGTTTCTGGAAAGAACACACATGCAGTGACATTGGTGAATTCATATGTGGTTTGTGAAAAGAACACACATGCATTGACATTTGTTGATCCATATGTGGTTTGTGAAAAGAACACACATGCAATTACTCTAGTGGATCAAAATGTGGTTTGTGGAAAAGAACACACATGCAATGACATTGGTTGATCCATATATGGTTTGTGAAAAGAACACACATGCAATGACTCTAGTGGATCCATATGTGGTTTGTGGAAAGAACAGACATGCAATGACATTGGTGGATCCATATGTGGTTCATGGAAAGAACACAGATGCAATGACATTGGTGGATCCATGTTTGGTTTGTGACATGAACACACATGAAATTACTGGTGGATCCATGTGTGGTTTGTGGAAAGAACACACATGCAATGACTCTGGTTGATCCATGTGGTTTGTGTAAATACCACACATGTAATGACCATGGTTCATCAATGTGGTTTAGGAAAGAACACACATGCAATGACTCTGGTGGATACATGTGTGATTTGTGGAAAGAACACACATGCAATGACTCGGGTGGATCCATGTATTGTTTGTGAAAAGAACACACATGGAATGACTCTGGTGGATCCTTATGTGGTTTGTGGAAAGAACACACATGCAATGACATTGGTGGATCCATATGTGGTTCATGGAAAGAACACACAGGCAATGACATTGGTGGATCCATGTGTGGTTTTGACATGAACACACATGCAATTACTCTGGTGGATCCATGTGTTGTTTGTGGAAATAACACACATGCAATGACTCTGGTTTATCCATGTGGTTTGTGGAAAGACCACACATGTAATGACATTGGTTGATCCATGTGGTTTGTGTAAAGAACACACATGCAATGACCCTGGTGGATCCATGTCTGGTTTGTTAAAAGAACACACATGCAATGACTCTAGTGGATGCATATGTGGTTTGTCGAAAAGAACACACATGCAATTACTCTAGTGGTTACATATGTGGTTTGTGGAAAGAACACACATGCAGTGATATTGGTGAATCCATATGTGGTTTGTGAAAATAACACACATGCAATGACATTTGTTGATCCATATGTGGTTTGTGAAAAGAACACACATGCAATTACTCTAGTGGATCAATATGTGGTTTGTGGAAAAGAACACACATGCAATGACATTGGTTGATCCATATATGGTTTGTGAAAAGAACACACATGCAATGACTCTAGTGCATCCATATGTGGTTTGTGAAAAGAACACACATGCAATGAATCTGGTGGATCCTTATGTGGTTTGTGGAAAGAACAGACATGCAATGACATTGGTGGATCCATATGTGGTTCATGGAAAGAACACACATGCAATGACATTGGTGGATCCATGTTTGGTTTGTGACATGAACACACATGCAATTACTCTGGTGGATCCATGTGTGGTTTGTGACAAGACCACACATGCAATGACTCTAGTGGATCCTTATGTGGTTTGTGGAAAGAACACACATGCAATGACATTGGTCGATCCATATGTGGTTCATGGAAAGAACACACAGGCAATGACATTGGTGGATCCATGTGTGGTTTGTGACATGAACACACATGCAATTACTCTGGTGGATCCATGTGTGGTTTGTGGAAAGAACACACATGCAATGACTCTGGTTTATCCATGTGGTTTGTGAAAAGACCACACATGTAATGACATTGGTTGATCCATGTGGTTTGTGTAAAGAATGCACATGCAATGACCCTGGTGGATCCATGTCTGGTTTGTGAAAAGAATACACATGTAATGACTCTAGTGGATCCATATGTTGTTTGTGGAAAAGAACACACATGCAATTACTCTAGTGGTTACATATGTGGTTTGTGGAAAGAACACACATGCAGTGACATTGGTGAATTCATATGTGGTTTGTGAAAAGAACACACATGCATTGACATTTGTTGATCCAAATGTGGTTTGTGAAAAGAACACACATGCAATTACTCTAGTGGATCAAAATGTGGTTTGTGGAAAAGAACACACATGCAATGACATTGGTTGATCCATATATGGTTTGTGAAAAGAACACACATGCAATGACTCTAGTGGATCCATATGTGGTTTGTGAAAAGAACACACATGCAATGAATCTGGTGGATCCTTATGTGGTTTGTGGAAAGAACAGACATGCAATGATATTGGTGGATCCATATGTGGTTCATGGAAAGAACACAGATGCAATGACATTGGTGGATCCAAGTTTGGTTTGTGACATGAACACACATGCAATTACTCTTGTGGATCCATGTGTGGTTTGTGGAAAGAACACACATGCAATGACCCTGGTGGATCCATGTCTGGTTTTTTAAAAGAACACACATGCAATGACTCTAGTGGATGCATATGTGGTTTGTGGAAAAGAACACACATGCAATTACTCTAGTGGTTACATATGTGGTTTGTGGAAAGAACACACATGCAGTGATATTGGTGAATCCATATGTGGTTTGTGAAAAGAACACACATGCAATGACATTTGTTGATCCATATGTGGTTTGTGAAAAGAACACACATGCAATTACTCTAGTGGATCAATATGTGGTTTGTGGAAAAGAACACACATGCAATGACATTGGTTGATCCATATATGGTTTGTGAAAAGAACACACATGCAATGACTCTAGTGGATCCATATGTGGTTTGTGAAAAGAACACACATGCAATGAATCTGGTGGATCCTTATGTGGTTCGTGGAAAGAACAGACATGCAATGACATTGGTGGATCCATATGTGGTTCATGGAAAGAACACACATGCAATGATATTGGTGGATCCATGTTTGGTTTGTGACATGGACACACATGCAATTACTCTGGTGGATCCATGTGGTTTACGACAAGAACACACATGCAATGACTCGTGGATCCTTATGTGGTTTGTGGAAAGAACACACATGCAATGACATTGGTCAATCCATATGTGGTTCATGGAAAGAACACACAGGCAATGACATTGGTGGATCCATGTGTGGTTTGTGACATGAACACACATGCAATTACTCTGGTGGATCCATGTGTGGTTTGTGGAAAGAACACACATGCAATGACTCTGGTTTATCCATGTGGTTTGTGGAAAGACCACACATGTAATGACATTGGTTGATCCATGTGGTTTGTGTAAAGAACGCACATGCAATGACCCTGGTGGATCCATGTCTGGTTTGTGAAAAGAACACACATGTAATGACTCTAGTGGATCCATATGTGGTTTGTGGAAAAGAACACACATGCAATTACTCTAGTGGTTACATATGTGGTTTGTGGAAAGAACACACATGCAGTGACATTGGTGAATTCATATGTGGTTTGTGAAAAGAACACACATGCATTGACATTTGTTGATCCATATGTGGTTTGTGAAAAGAACACACATGCAATTACTCTAGTGGATCAAAATGTGGTTTGTGGAAAAGAACACACATGCAATGACATTGGTTGATCCATATATGGTTTGTGAAAAGAACACACATGCAATGACTCTAGTGGATCCATATGTGGTTTGTGAAAAGAACACACATGCAATGAATCTGGTGGATCCTTATGTGGTTTGTGGAAAGAACAGACATGCAATGATATTGGTGGATCCATATGTGGTTCATGGAAAGAACACAGATGCAATGACATTGGTGGATCCAAGTTTGGTTTGTGACATGAACACACATGCAATTACTCTGGTGGATCCATGTGTGGTTTGTGGAAAGAACACACATGCAATGACTCTGGTTGATCCATGTGGTTTGTGTAAATACCACACATGTAATGACCATGGTTCATGAATGTGGTTTAGGAAAGAACACACATGCAATGACTCTGGTGGATCCATGTGTGGTTTGTGGAAAGAACACACATGCAATGACTCTGCTGGATCCATGTGTTGTTTGTGAAAAGAACACACATGCAATGACTCTGGTGGATCCTTATGTGGTTTGTGGAAAGAACACACATGCAATGACATTGGTGGATCCATATGTGGTTCATGGGAAGAACACACAGGCAATGACATTGGTGGATCCATGTGTGGTTTTGACATGAACACACATGCAATTACTCTGGTGGATCCATGTGTTGTTTGTGGAAAGAACACACATGCAATGACTCTGGTTTATCCATGTGGTTTGTGGAAAGACTACACATGTAATGACATTGGTTGATCCATGTGGTTTGTGTAAATAACACACATGCAATGACCCTGGTGGATCCATGTCTGGTTTGTTAAAAGAACACACATGCGATGACTCTAGTGGATGCATATGTGGTTTGTGGAAAAGAACACACATGCAATTACTCTAGTGGTTACATATGTGGTTTGTGGAAAGAACACACATGCAGTGATATTGGTGAATCCTTATGTGGTTTGTGAAAAGAACACACATGCAATGACATTTGTTGATCCATATGTGGTTTGTGAAAACAACACACATGCAATTACTCTAGTGGATCAATATGTGGTTTGTGGAAAAGAACACACATGCAATGACATTGGTTGATCCATATATGGTTTGTGAAAAGAACACACATGCAATGACTCTAGTGGATCCATATGTGGTTTGTGAAAAGAACACACATGCAATGAATCTGGTGGATCCTTATGTGGTTTGTGGAAAGAACAGACATGCAATGACATTGGTGGATCCATATGTGGTTCATGGAAAGAACACACATGCAATGACATTGGATCCATGTTTGGTTTGTGACATGAACACACATGCAATTACTCTGGTGGATCCATGTGTGGTTTCTGACAAGAACACACATGCAATGACTCTGGTGGATCCTTATGTGGTTTGTGGAAAGAACACACATGCAATGACATTGGTCGATCCATATGTGGTTCATGGAAAGAACACACAGGCAATGACATTGGTGGATCCATGTGTGGTTTGTGACATGAACACACATGCAATTACTCTGGTGGATCCATGTGTGGTTTGTGGAAAGAACACACATGCAATGACTCTGGTTTATCCATGTGGTTTCTGTAAAGACCACACATGTAATGACATTGGTTGATCCATGTGGTTTGTGTAAAGAACGCACATGCAATGACCCTGGTGGATCCATGTCTGGTTTGTGAAAAGAACACACATGTAATGACTCTAGTGGATCCATATGTGGTTTGTGGAAAAGAACACACATGCAATTACTCTAGTGGTTACATATGTGGTTTGTGGAAAGAACACACATGCAGTGACATTGGTGAATTCATATGTGTTTTGTGAAAAGAACACACATGCATTGACATTTGTTGATCCATATGTGGTTTGTGAAAAAGAACACACATGCAATTACTCTAGTGGATCAAAATGTGGTTTGTGGAAAAGAACACACATGCAATGACATTGGTTGATCCATATATGGTTTGTGAAAAGAACACACATGCAACGACTCTAGTGGATCCATATGTGGTTTGTGAAAAGAACACGCATGCAATGTATCTGGTGGATCCTTATGTGGTTTGTGGAAAGAACAGACATGCAATGACATTGGTGGATCCATATGTGGTTCATGGAAAGAACACAGATGCAATGAAATTGGTGGATCCATGTTTGGTTTGTGACATGAACACACATGCAATTACTCTGGTGGATCCATGTGTGGTTTGTGGAAAGAACACACATGCAATGACTCTGGTTGATCCATGTGGTTTATGTAAATACCACACATGTAATGACCATGGTTCATGAATGTGGTTTAGGAAAGAACACACATGCAATGACTCTGGTGGATCCATGTGTGGTTTGTGGAAAGAACACACATGCAATGACTCTGCTGGATCCATGTGTTGTTTGTGAAAAGAACACACATGCAATGACTCTGGTGGATCCTTATGTGGTTTGTGGAAAGAACACACATGCAATGACATTGGTGGATCCATATGTGGTTCATGGAAAGAACACACAGGCAATGACATTGGTGGATCCATGTGTGGTTTTGACATGAACACACATGCAATTACTCTGGTGGATCCATGTGTTGTTTGTGGAAAGAACACACATGCAATGACTCTAGTTTATCCATGTGGTTTGTGGAAAGACCACACATGTAATGACATTGGTTGATCCATGTGGTTTGTGTAAAGAACACGCATGCAATGACCCTGGTGGATCCATGTCTGGTTTGTTAAAAGAACACACATGCAATGACTCTAGTGGATGCATATGTGGTTTGTGGAAAAGAACACACATGCAATTACTCTAGTGGTTACATATGTGGTTTGTGGAAAGAACACACATGCAGTGGTATTGGTGAATCCATATGTGGTTTGTGAAAAGAACACACATGCAATGACATTTGTTGATCCATATGTGGTTTGTGAAAAGAACACACATGCAATTACTCTAGTGGATCAATATGTGGTTTGTGGAAAAGAACACACATGCAATGACATTGGTTGATCCATATATGGTTTGTGAAAAGAACACACATGCAATGACTCTAGTGGATCCATATGTGGTTTGTGAAAAGAACACACATGCAATGAATCTGGTGGATCCTTATGTGGTTTGTGGAAAGAACAGACATGCAATGACATTGGTGGATCCATATGTGGTTCATGGAAAGAACACACATGCAATGACATTGGTGGATCCATGTTTGGTTTGTGACATGAACAGACATTGGTGGATCCATGTTTGGTTTGTGACATGAACACACATGCAATTACTTTGGTGGATCCATGTGTGGTTTGTGGAAATAACACACATGCAATGACTCTGGTTTATCCATGTGGTTTGTGGAAAGACCACACATGTAATGACCCTGGTTGATCCATGTGGTTTTGGAAAGAACACACATGCAATGAATCTGGTGGATCCATGTGTGGTTTGTGAAAAGAACACACATGCAATGAGTCTAGAGGATCCATTTGTGGTTTGTGGAAAAGAACACACATGCAATTACTCTAGTGGGCACATATGTGGTTTGTGGAAAGAACACAGATGCAATGACATTGGTGGATCCATATGTGGTTCATGGAAAGAACACACAGGCAATGACATTGGTGGATCCATGTGTGGTTTGTGACATGAACACACATGCAATTACTCTGGTGGATCCATGTGTGGTTTGTGGAAAGAACACACATGCAATGACTCTGGTTTATCCATGTGGTTTGTGGAAAGACCACACGTGTAATGACATTGGTTGATCCATGTGGTTTGTGTAAAGAACACACATGCAATGACCCTGGTGGAGCCATGTCTGGTTTGTGAAAAGAACACACATGCAATGACTCTAGTGGATCCATATGTGGTTTGTGGAAAAGAACACACATGCAATTACTCTAGTGGTTACATATGTGGTTTGTGGAAAGAACACACATGTAGTGACATTGGTGAATCCATATGTGGTTTGTGAAAAGAACACACATGCAATGACATTTGATGATCCATATGTGGTTTGTGAAAACAACACACATGCAATTACTCTAGTGGATCAGTATGTGGTTTGTGGAAAAGAACACACATGCAATGACATTGGTTGATCCATATATGGTTTGTGAAAAGAACACACGTGCAATGACTCTAGTGGATCCATATGTGGTTTGTGAAAAGAACACACATGCAATGAATCTGGTGGATCCTTATGTGGTTTGTGGAAAGGACAAACATGCAATGACATTGGTGGATCCATATGTGGTTCATGGAAAGAACACACATGCAATGACATTGGTGGATCCATGTTTGGTTTGTGACATGAACACACATGCAATTACTCTGGTGGATCCATGTGCGGTTTGTGGAAAGAACACACATGCAATGACTCTGGTTGGTCCATGTGGTTTGTGTAAATACCACACATGTAATGACCATGGTTGATCCATGTGGTTTAGGAAAACACACACATGCAAAGACTCTATTGGATCCATGTGTGGTTTGTGAAAAGAACACACATGCAATTACTCTAGAGGATCCATATGTGGTTTGTGGAAAAGAACACACATGCAATTACTCTAGTGGGTACATATGTGGTTTGTGGAAAGAACACACATGCAATGACAATGGTGGATCCATATGTGGTTTGTGAAAAGAACACACATGCAATGGCATTTGTTGATCCATATATGTTTTGTGAAAAGAACACACATGCAATTACTCTAGTGGATCCATATGTGGTTTGTGGAAAAGAACACACATGCAATGACATTGGTTGATCCATATATGGTTTGTGAAAAGAACACACATGCAATGACTCTAGTGGATCCATATGTTACTTGTGGAAAGAACACACATGCAATGACAATAGTGGATCCATATGTCGTTTGTGAAAAGAACTCACATGCAATGACTCTAGTGGATCCATATGTAGTTTGTCGAAAGAACACACATGCAATGAGATTGGTGGATCCATGTGTGGTTTGTGACATGAACACACATGCAATTACTCTGGTGGATCCATGTGTGGTTTGTGGAAAGAACACACATGCAATGACTCTGGTTGATCCATATGTGGTTCATGGAAAGAACACACATGCAATGACATTGGTGGATCCATTTGTGGTTTGTCACATGAACACACATGCAATGACATTAGTTGATCCATATGTGGTTTATGACAATCACACACATGCAATGCCATTGGTTGATCCATGTTGTTTGTCAAAAGAACACACATCTAATGACATTGGTTGATCCTTGTGGTTTGTGGAAAGAACGCACATGCAATGACTGGGTGGATCCATGTGTGGTTTGTGAAAAGAACACACATGCAATGAGCCTACTGGATCCTTATGTGGTTTGTGGAAAGAACACACATGCAATGACATTGGTGGATCCATATGTGGTTCATGGAAAGAACACACATGCAATGACATTGGTAGATCCATGTGTGGTTTGTGACATGAACACACATGCAATTACTCTGGTGGATCCATGTGTGGTTTGTGGAAAGACCACATATGTAATGACATTGGTTGATTCATGTGGTTTGTGTAAAGAACACACATGCAATGACCCTGGTGGATCCATGTCTGGTTTGTGAAAAGAACACACATGCAATGACTCTAGTGGATCCATATGTGGTTTGTGGAAAAGAACACACATGCAATTACTCTAGTGGTTACATATGTGGTTTGTGGAAAGAACACACATGCAGTGACATTGGTGAATCCATATGTGGTTTGTGAAAAGAACACACATGCAATGACATTTGTTGATCCATATGTGGTTTGTGAAAAGACCACACATGCAATTACTCTAGTGGATCAATATGTGGTTTGTGGAAAAGAACACACATGCAATGACATTGGTTGATTCATATATGGTTTGTGAAAATAACACACATGCAATGACTCTAGTGGATCCATATGTGGTTTGTGAAAAGAACACACATGGAATGAATCTGGTGGATCCTTATGTGGTTTGTGGAGAGAATAGACATGCAATGACATTGGTGAATCCATATGTGGTTCATGGAAAGAACACACATGCAATGACATTGGTGGATCCATGTTTGGTTTGTGACATGAACACACATGCAATTACTCTGGTGGATCCATGTGTGGTTTGTGGAAAGAACACACATGCAATGACTCTGGTTGATCCATGTGGTTTGTGTAAATACCACACATGTAATGACCATGGTTAATCCATGTGGTTTAGGAAAGAACACACATGCAATGACTCTGGTGGATCCATGTGTGGTTTGTGAAAAGAACACACATGCAATGACTCTAGAGGATCCATATGTGGTTTGTGGAAAAGAACACACATGTAATTACTCTAGTGGGTACATATGTGGTTTGTGGAAAGAACACACATGCAATGACATTGGTGGATCCATATGTGGTTTATGAAAAGAACACACATGCAATGACATTTGTTGATCCATATATGTTTTGTGAAAAGAACACACATGCAATTACTCTAATGGATCCATATGTGGTTTGTGGAAAAGAACACACATGCAATGACATTGGTTGATCCATATATGGTTTGTGAAAAGAACACACATGCAATGACTCTAGTGGATCCATATGTGGTTTGTGAAAAGAACTCACATGCAATGACTCTAGTGGATCCATATGTGGTTTGTCGAAAGAACACACATGCAATGACATTGGTGGATCCATGTGTGGTTTGTGACATGAACACACATGCAATTACTCTAGTGGATCCATATGTGGTTTGTGGAAATAACACACATGCAATGACTCTGGTTGATCCATATGTCGTTCATGGAAAGAACACACATGCAATGACATTGGTGGATCCATTTGTGGATTGTCACATGAACACACATGCAATCACATTAGTTGATCCATATGTGGTTTATGACAATACACACATGCAATGCCATTGGTTGATCCATGTTGTTTGTCAAAAGAACACACATCTAATGACATTGGTTGATCCTTGTGGTTTATGGAAAGAACACACATGCAATGACTCTGGTGGATCCTTATGTGGTTTGTGGAAAGAACACACACGCAATGACATTGGTGGATCCATATGTGGTTCATGGAAAGAACACACATGAAATGACATTGGTGGATCCATGTGTGGTTTGTGACATGAACACACATGAAATTACTCTGGTGGATCCATGTGTGGTTTGTGGAAAGAACACAGATACAATGACTCTGGTTTATCCATGTGGTTTGTGGAAAGACCACACATGTAATGACATTGGTTGATCCATGTGGTTTGTGTAAAGAACACACATGCAATGACCCTGGTGGATCCATGTCTGGTTTGTGAAAAGAACACACATGCAATGACTCTAGTGGATCCATATGTGGTTTGTGGAAAAGAACACACATGCAAGTACGCTAGTGGTTACATATGTGGTTTGTGGAAAGAACACACATGCAATGACATTGTTGAATCCATATGTGGTTTGTGAAAAGAACACACATGCAATGACATTTGTTGATCAATATGTGGTTTGTGAAAAGAACACACATGCAATGACTCTAGTGGATACATATGTGGTTTGTGAAAAGAACACACATGCAATGACATTGGTGAATCCATATGTGGTTTGTGAAAAGAACACACATGTAATGATATTTGTTGCTCAATATGTGGTTTGTGAAAAGAACACACATGTAATGATATTTGTTGCTCAATATGTGGTTTATGAAAAGAACACACATGCAATTACTCTAGTGGATCAATATGTGGTTTGTGGAAAAGAACACACATGCAATGACATTGGTTGATCCATATATGGTTTGTGAAAAGAACACACATGCAATGACTCTAGTGGATCCATATGTGGTTTGTGAAAAGAACACACATGCAATGAATCTAGTGGATCCATATGTAGTTTGTGGAAAGAACACACATAATGATATTGGTGGATCCATATGTCATTTGTGAAAAGAACACACATGAAATGACATTTGTTGAACCATATGTGGTTTGGGAAAGAACACACATGCAATTACTCTGGTGGATCCATGTGTGGTTTGTGGAAGAACACACATGCAATGACTCTGGTTGATCCATGTGGTTTGTGGAAATAACAGACATGCAATGACTCTGGTGGATCCGTATGTGGTTTGTGGAAAGAACACACATGCAATGACTCTAGTGGATCCATATGTGGTTTGTGAAAAGAACACACATGCAATGACATTGGTGAATCCATATGTGGTTTGTGAAAAGAACACACATGTAATGACATTTGTTGATCAATATGTGGTTTGTGAAAAGAACAGACATGCAATGACTCTAGTGGATACATATGTGGTTTGTGAAAAGAACACACATGCAATGACATTGGTGAATCCATATATGGTTTGTGAAAAGAACACACATGTAATGATATTTGTTGCTCAATATGTGGTTTGTGAAAAGAACACACATGCAATTACTCTAGTGGATCAATATGTGGTTTGTGGAAAAGAACACACATGCAATGACATTGGTTGATCCATATATGGTTTGTGAAAAGAACACACATGCAATGACTCTAGTGGATCCATATGTGGTTTGTGAAAAGAACACACATGCAATGAATCTAGTGGATCCATATGTAGTTTGTGGAAAGAACACACATAATGATATTGGTGGATCCATATGTCATTTGTGAAAACAACACACATGAAATGACATTTGTTGAACCATATGTGGTTTGGGAAAGAACACACATGCAATTACTCTGGTGGATCCATGTGTGGTTTGTGGAAGAACACACATGCAATGACTCTGGTTGATCCATGTGGTTTGTGGAAATAACAGACATGCAATGACTCTGGTGGATCCGTATGTGGTTTGTGGAAAGAACACACATGCAATGACTCTAGTGGATCCATATGTGGTTTGTGAAAAGAACACACATGCAATGACATTGGTGAATCCATATGTGGTTTGTGAAAAGAACACACATGTAATGACATTTGTTGATCAATATGTGGTTTGTGAAAAGAACACACATGCAATTACTCTAGTGGATCAATATGTGGTTTGTGGAAAAGAACACACATGCAATGACATTGGTTGATCCATATATGGTTTGTGAAAAGAACACACATGCAATGACTAGTGGATCCATATGTGGTTTGTGAAAAGAACACACATGCAATGAATCTAGTGGATGCATATGTAGTTTCTGGAAAGAACACACATGCAATGATATTGGTGGATCCATATGTCGTTTGTGAAAAGAACACACATGCAATTACATTTGTTGATCCATATGTGGTTTGGGAAAAGAACACACATGCAATTACTCTGCTGGATCCATGTGTGGTTTGTGGAAGAACACACATGCAATGAGTCTGGTTGATCCATGTGGTTTGTGGAAAAAACAGACATGCAATGACTCTGGTGGATCCGTATGTGGTTTGTGGAAAGAACACACATGCAATGACTCTAGTGGATCCATATGTGGTTTGGGAAAAGAACACACATGCAATGACTCTAGTGGATCCATATGTGGTTTGTGGAAACAACACACATGCAATGATGCTAGTGGATCCATATGTGGTTTGTGGAAAGAACACACATGCAATGACTCTGGTTGATCCATGTGGTTTGTGTAAATACCACACATGTAATGACCATGGTTGATCCATGTGGTTTAGGAAAGAACACACATGCAATGACTCTGGTGGATCCATGTGTGGTTTGTGAAAAGAACACACATGCAATGACTCTGGAGGATCCATATGTGGTTTGTGGAAAAGAACACACATGCAATTACTCTAGTGGGTACATATGTGGTTTGTGGAAAGAACACACATGCAATGACATTGGTGGATCCATATGTGGTTTGTGAAAAGAACACACATGCAATGACATTTGTTGATCCATATATGTTTTGTGAAAAGAACACACATGCAATTACTCTAATGGATCCATATGTGGTTTGTGGAAAAGAACACACATGCAATGACATTGGTTGATCCATATATGGTTTGTGAAAAGAACACACATGCAATGACTCTAGTGGATCCATATGTTACTTGTGGAAAAACACACATGCAATGACTCTGGTGGATCCATATGTCGTTTGTGAAAAGAACTCACATGCAATGACTCTAGTGGATCCATATGTGGTTTGTCGAAAGAACACACATGCAATGACATTGGTGGATCCATGTGTGGTTTGTGACATGAACACACATGCAATTACTCTGGTAGATCCATGTGTGGTTTGTGGAAAGAACACACATGCAATGACTCTGGTTGATCCATATGTGGATCATGGAAAGAACACACATGCAATGACATTGGTGGATCCATTTGTGGTTTGTCACATGAACACACATGCAATAACATTAGTTGATCCATATGTGGTTTATGACAATCACACACATGCAATGCCATTGGTTGATCCATGTTGTTTGTAAAAAGAACACACATCTAATGACATTGGTTGATCCTTGTGGTTTGTGGAAAGAACACACATGGAATGACTCTGGTGGATCCATGTGTGGTTCGTGAAAAGAACACACATGCAATGACTCTGGTGGATCCTTATGTGGTTTGTGGAAAGAACACACATGCAATGACATTGGTGGATCCATATGTGTTTCATGGAAAGAACACACATGCAATGACATTGGTGGATCCATGTGTGGTTTGTGACATGAACACACATGAAATTACTCTGGTGGATCCATGTGTGGTTTGTGGAAAGAACACACATGAAATGACTCTGGTTTATCCATGTTGTTTATGGAAAGACCACACATGTAATGACATTGGTTGATCCATGTGGTTTGTGGAAAGAACACACATGCAATGACTCTGGTGGATCCATGTGTGGTTTTTGAAAAGAACACACATGCAATGACTCTGGTGGGTCGTTATGTGGTTTGTGGAAAGAACACACATGCAATGACATTGGTGGATCCATATGTGGTTTGGGAAAAGAACACACATGCAATGACTCTAGTGGATCCATATGTGGTTTGTGGAAACAACACACATGCAATGATGCTAGTGGATCCATATGTGGTTTGTGGAAAGAACACACATGCAATGACTCTGGTTGATCCATGTGGTTTGTGTAAATACCACACATGTAATGACCATGGTTGATCCATGTGGTTTAGGAAAGAACACACATGCAATGACTCTGGTGGATCCATGTGTGGTTTGTGAAAAGAACACACATGCAATGACTCTGGAGGATCCATATGTGGTTTGTGGAAAAGAACACACATGCAATTACTCTAGTGGGTACATATGTGGTTTGTGGAAAGAACACACATGCAATGACATTGGTGGATGCATATGTGGTTTGTGAAAAGAACACACATGCAATGACATTTGTTGATCCATATATGTTTTGTGAAAAGAACACACATGCAATTACTCTAATGGATCCATATGTGGTTTGTGGAAAAGAACACACATGCAATGACATTGGTTGATCCATATATGGTTTGTGAAAAGAACACACATGCAATGACTCTAGTGGATCCATATGTTACTTGTGGAAAAACACACATGCAATGACTCTGGTGGATCCATATGTCGTTTGTGAAAAGAACTCACATGCAATGACTCTAGTGGATCCTTATGTGGTTTGTCGAAAGGACACACATGCAATGACATTGGTGGATCCATGTGTGGTTTGTGACATGAACACACATGCAATTACTCTGGTAGATCCATGTGTGGTTTGTGGAAAGAACACACATGCAATGACTCTGGTTGATCCATATGTGGATCATGGAAAGAACACACATGCAATGACATTGGTGGATCCATTTGTGGTTTGTCACATGAACACACATGCAATAACATTAGTTGATCCATATGTGGTTTATGACAATCACACACATGCAATGCCATTGGTTGATCCATGTTGTTTGTAAAAAGAACACACATCTAATGACATTGGTTGATCCTTGTGGTTTATGGAAAGAACACACATGGAATGACTCTGGTGGATCCATGTGTGGTTCGTGAAAAGAACACACATGCAATGACTCTGGTGGATCCTTATGTGGTTTGTGGAAAGAACACACATGCAATGACATTGGTGGATCCATATGTGTTTCATGGAAAGAACACACATGCAATGACATTGGTGGATCCATGTGTGGTTTGTGACATGAACACACATGAAATTACTCTGGTGGATCCATGTGTGGTTTGTGGAAAGAACACACATGAAATGACTCTGGTTTATCCATGTTGTTTATGGAAAGACCACACATGTAATGACATTGGTTGATCCATGTGGTTTGTGGAAAGAACACACATGCAATGACTCTGGTGGATCCATGTGTGGTTTTTGAAAAGAACACACATGCAATGACTCTGGTGGATCCTTATGTGGTTTGTGGAAAGAACACACATGCAATGACATTGGTGGATCCATATGTGGTTCATGGAAAGAACACATAGGCAATGACATTGGTAGATCCATGTGTGGTTTGTGACATGAACACACATGCAATTACTATGGTGGATCCATGTGTGGTTTGTGGAAAGAACACACATGCAATGACTCTGGTTTATCCATGTGGTTTCTGGAAAGACCACATATGTAATGACACTGGTTGATACATGTGGTTTGTGTAAAGAACACACATGCAATGACCCTGGTGGATCCATGTCTGGTTTGTGAAAAGAACACACATGCAATGACTCTAGTGGATCCATATGTGGTTTGCGGAAAAGAACACACATGCAATTACTCTAGTGGTTACATATGTGGTTTGTGGAAAGAACACACATGCAGTGACATTGGTGAATCCATATGTGGTTTGTGAAAAGAACACACATGCAATGACATTTGTTGATCCATATGTGGTTTCTGAAAAGAACACACATGCAATTACTCTAGTGGATCAATATGTGGTTTGTGGAAAAGAAAACACATGCAATGACATTGGTTGATTCATATATGGTTTGTGAAAAGAACACACATGCAATGACTCTAGTGGATCCATATGTGGTTTGTGAAAAGAACACACATGCAATGAATCTGGTGGATCCTTATGTGGTTTGTGGAGAGAATAGACATGCAATGACATTGGTGAATCCATATGTGGTTCATGGAAAGAACACACATGCAATGACATTGGTGGATCCATGTTTGGTTTGTGACATGAACACGCATGCAATTACTCTGGTGGATCCATATGTGGTTTGTGGAAAGAACACACATGCAATGACTCTGGTTGATCCATGTGGTTTGTGTAAATACCACACATGTAATGACCATGGTTAATCCATGTGGTTTAGGAAAGAACACACATGCAATGACTCTAGTGGATCCATGTGTGCTTTGTGAAAAGAACACACATGCAATGACTCTAGAGGATCCATATGTGGTTTGTGGAAAAGAACACACATGCAATTACTCTAGTGGGTACATATGTGGTTTGTGGAAAGAACACACATGCAATGACATTGGTGGATCCATATGTGGTTTGTGAAAAGAACACACATGCAATGACATTTGTTGATCCATATATGTTTATTGAAAAGAACACACATGCAATTACTCTAATGGATCCATATGTGGTTTGTGGAAAAGAACACACATGCAATGACATTGGTTGATCCATATATGGTTTGTGAAAAGAACACACATGCAATGACTCTAGTGGATCCATATGTTACTTGTGGAAAGAACACACATGCAATGACTCTAGTGGATCCATATGTCGATTGTGAAAAGAACTCACATGCAATGACTCTAGTGGATCCATATGTGGTTTGTCGAAAGAACACACATGCAATGACATTGGTGGATCCATGTGTGGTTTGTGACATGAACACACATGCAATTACTCTTGTGGATCCATGTGTGGTTTGTGGAAAGAACACACATGCAATGACTCTGGTTGATCCATATGTGGTTTATGGAAAGAACACACATGCAATGACATTGGTGGATCCATTTGTGGTTTGTCACATGAACACACATGCAATCACATTAGTTGATCCATATGTGGTTTATGACAATCACACACATGCAATGCCATTGGTTGATCCATGTTGTTTGTCAAAAGAACACACATCTAATGACATTGGTTGATCCTTGTGGTTTGTGGAAAGAACACACATGCAATGACTCTGGTGGATCCATGTGTGGTTCGTGAAAAGAACACACATGTAATGACTCTGGTGGATCCTTATGTGGTTTGTGGAAAGAACACACATGCAATGACATTGGTGGATCCATATGTGGTTCATGGAAAGAACACACATGCAATGACATTGGTGGATCCATGTTTGGTTTGTGACATGAACACACATGCAATTACTCTGGTGGATCCATGTGTGGTTTGTGGAAAGAACACACATGCAATGACTCTGGTTTATCCATGTGGTTTGTGGAAAGACCACACATGTAATGACATTGGTTGATCCATGTGGTTTGTGTAAAGAACACACATGCAATGACCCTGGTGGATCCATGTCTGGTTTGTGAAAAGAACACACATGCAATGACTCTAGTGGATCCATATGTGGTTTGTGGAAAAGAACACACATGCAATTACGCTAGTGGTTACATATGTGGTTTGTGGAAAGAACACACATGCAATGACATTGTTGAATCCATATGTGGTTTGTGAAAAGAGCACACATGCAATGAAATTTGTTGATCAATATGTGGTTTGTGAAAAGAACACACATGCAATGACTCTAGTGGATCCATATGTGGTTTGTGAAAAGAACACACATGCAATGACATTGGTGAATCCATATGTGGTTTGTGAAAAGAACACACATGTAATGACATTTGTTGGTCAATATGTGGTTTGTGAAAAGAACACACATGCAATTACTCTAGTGGATCAATATGTGGTTTGTGGAAAAGAACACACATGCAATGACATTGGTTGATCCATATATGGTTTGTGAAAAGAACACACATGCAATGACTAGTGGATCCATATGTGGTTTGTGAAAAGAACACACATGCAATGAATCTAGTGGATCCATATGTAGTTTGTGGAAAGAACACACATGCAATGATATTGGTGGATCCATATGTCGTTTGTGAAAAGAACACACATGTAATGACATTTGTTGATCCATATGTGGTTTGGGAAAAGAACACACATGCAATTACTCTGCTGGATCCATGTGTGGATTGTGGAAGAACACACATGCAATGACTCTGGTTGATCCATGTGGATTGTGGAAAAAACAGACATGCAATGACTCTGGTGGATCCGTATGTGGTTTGTGGAAAGAACACACATGCAATGACTCTAGTGGATCCATATGTGGTTTGGGAAAAGAACACACATGCAATGACTCTAGTGGATCCATATGTGGTTTGTGGAAAGAACACACATGCAATGATGCTAGTGGATCCATATGTGGTTTGTGGAAAGAACACACATGCAATGACTCTGGTTGATCCATGTGGTTTGTGTAAATACCACACATGTAATGACCATGGTTGATCCATGTGGTTTAGGAAAGAACACACATGCAATGACTCTGGTGGATCCATGTGTGGTTTGTGAAAAGAACACACATGCAATGACTCTAGAGGATCCATATGTGGTTTGTGGAAAAGAACACACATGCAATTACTCTAGTGGGTACATATGTGGTTTGTGGAAAGAACACACATGCAATGACATTGGTGGATCCATATGTGGTTTGTGAAAAGAACACACATGCAATGACATTTGTTGATCCATATATGTTTTGTGAAAAGAACACACATGCAATTACTCTAATGGATCCATATGTGGTTTGTGGAAAAGAACACACATGCAATGACATTGGTTGATCCATATATGGTTTGTGAAAAGAACACACATGCAATGACTCTAGTGGATCTATATTTTACTTGTGGAAAGAACACACATGCAATGACTCTAGTGGATCCATATGTCTTTTGTGAAAAGAACTCACATGCAATGACTCTAGTGGATCCATATATGGTTTGTCGAAAGAACACACATGCAATGACATTGCTGGATCCATGTGTGGTTTGTGACATGAACACACATGCAATTACTCTGGTGGATCCATGTGTGGTTTGTGGAAAGAACACACATGCAATGACTCTGGTTGATCCATATGTGGTTCATGGAAAGAACACACATGCAATGACATTGGTGGATCCATTTGTGGTTTGTCACATGAACACACATGCAATGACATTAGTTGATCCATATGTGGTTTATGACAATCACACACATGCAATGCCATTGGTTGATCCATGTTGTTTGTAAAAAGAACACACATCTAATGACATTGGTTGATCCTTGTGGTTTGTGGAAAGAACACACATGCAATGACTCTGGTGGATCCACGTGTGATTCGTGAAAAGAACACACATGCAATGACTCAGGTGGATCCTTATGTGGTTTGTGGAAAGAACACACATGCAATGACATTGGTGGATCCATATGTGGTTCATGGAAAGAACACACATGCAATGACATTGGTGGATCCATGTGTGGTTTGTGACATGAACACACATGAAATTACTCTAGTGGATCCATGTGTGGTTTGTGGAAAGAACACAGATGCAATGACTCTGGTTTATCCATGTGGTTTATGGAAAGACCACACATGTAATGACATTGGTTGATCCATGTGGTGTGTGTAAAGAACACACATGCAATGACCCTGGTGGATCCATGTATGGTTTGTGAAAAGAACACACATGCAATGACTCTAGTGGATCCATATGTGGTTTGTGGAAAAGAACACACATGCAATTACGCTAGTGGTTATATATGTGGTTTGTGGAAAGAACACACATGCAATGACATTGTTGAATCCATATGTGGTTTGTGAAAAGAACACACATGCAATGACATTTCTTGATCAATATGTGGTTTGTGAAAAGAACACACATGCAATGACTCTAGTTGATCCATATGTGGTTTGTGAAAAGAACACACATGCAATGACTCTAGTGGATCCATATGTGGTGTGTGAAAAGAACACACGTGCAATGAATCTAGTGGATCCATATGTAGTTTGTGGAAAGAACACACATGCAATGATATTGGTGGATCCATATGTCGTTTGTGAAAAGAACACACATGCAATGACATTTGTTGATCCATATGTGGTTTGGTAAAAGAACACACATGCAATTACTCTAGTGGATCCATATGTGGTTTGGGAAAAGAACACACATGCAATGAC
Source organism: Avena insularis (assembly GCA_023614405.1). Classification (NCBI taxonomy): domain Eukaryota; kingdom Viridiplantae; phylum Streptophyta; class Magnoliopsida; order Poales; family Poaceae; genus Avena; species Avena insularis. The sequence goes on along the minus strand of JAJUPC010000507.1, from coordinate 32,179 downwards.
TCTAGTGGATCCATATGTGATTTGTGGAAAGAACACACACATGCAATGACTCTAGTGGATCCATATGTGGTTTGTGAAAAGAACACACATGCAACGACTCTAGTGGATCCATATGTGGTTTGTTGAAAGAACACACATGCAATGACATTGGTGGATCCATGTATGGTTTGTGACATGAACACACATGCAATTACTCTGGTGGATCCGTTTGTGGTTTGTGGAAAGAACTCACATGCAATGACTCTGGTTGATCCATATGTGGTTCATGGAAAGAACACACATGCAATGACATTGGTGGATCCATTTGTGGTTTGGCACATGAACACACATGCAATGACATTAGTTGATCCATATGTGGTTTATGACAATAACACACATGCAATGCCATTGGTTGATCCATGTTGTTTGTCAAAAGAACACACATTTAATGACATTGGTTGATCCATGTTGTTTGTGGAAAGAACACACATGCAATGACTGTGGTGAATCCATGTGTGGTTTGTGAAAAGAACACACATGCAATGACTCTGGTGGATCCTTATGTGGTTTGTGGAAAGAACACACATGCAATGACATTGGTGGATCCATATGTGGTTCATGGAAAGAACACACAGGCAATGACATTGGTGGATCCATGTGTGGTTTGTGACATGAACACACATGCAATTACTCTAGTGGATCCATGTGTGGTTTGTGGAAAAGAAGACACATGCAATTACTCTAGTGGGTACATATGTGGTTGGTGGAAAGAACACACATGCAATGACATTGGTTGATCCATATGTGGGTTGTGAAAACAATACACATGCAATGCCATTGGTTGATCCATATATGGTGTTTGAAAAGAACACACATGCAATGCCATTGGTTGATCCATATGTGGTTTGTGAAAAGAACACACATGCAATGACATTGGTGGATCCATATGTGGTTCATGGAAAGAACACACATGCAATGACATTGGTGGATCCATGTGTGTTTTGTGACATGAACACACATGCAATTAATCTGGTGGATCTATGTGTGGTTTGTGGAAAGAACACACATGCAATGACTCTGGTTGATGCATGTGGTTTGTGGAAACAACACACATGTAATGACATTGGTTGATCCATGTGGTTTGTGGAAAGAACACACATGCAATGACTCGGGTGGATCCATGTGTGGTTTGTGGAAATACCACACATGCAATGACATTGGTTGATCCATGTGTGGTTTGTGAAAATGTAACACCCTCGCCTGATAAGGCTGAGTTCCTATGTATAGTGCTAATCCCGGGATCGGTTCACTAGCACACACAGTACAAAATGATATCAAATATAACCGTGCATCATAGATATAACGAACATGATCTAGAATTTACATTACATTATGCAAGTACACAGCAGAAAACAAATATAAGGTAGATCCCCATCCTTCAAATGTGCCACAGGCGAACAATTGTTGAGTGGAGTCTCGCAACCTATAACGATCACTCAGAAACGATATAACCTGCAACATGAAAGGTTGCAGCCACGAATGGTCAATACTTTGAATGTATTGGGAAGTGTCACTAGTATGTGGATATTAAATGGAGCCTATCAAGTACATGCATATTTGGCTAAGTGGAGTTCAGGGTGATTTGCATAAAGCAACCGTTTTATCCTAACATTTGCAAATAGTTTTAATCCTTTCTGAAAATTCTCTGAACACGTTGGACAACACCAAGTGCTCCTATTCCCTTGTTCAAACCATTAAATTTTATTAAGAAATTGGTATGTCGAGATCATCCATAAGCTTCAGGCCTTAGTTGCTCAATATTGTCCATAACCGGGGACACGGCTAATCGATTAGATTTATATCTTCTGCAGAAGTTGTACACTTTAGCCACACGACACAATCTCGTCTTGACGCCACTAGTGGCTGCTGGATTAGTACACACCAATTGGTATACCGGCAGATTCGAGAATGTGACGAAGTCTTTTCATAGAAGTCCTCCCAATACACAATGCTAGCACGTCTAACAGGCACCAATGCATGGATATAACCTCCAATACACAATTCTAGTTAACCTGAAGAGGTACCAATGCAAAGGGTCTTCTGCTATGTAATTAACTAAGCAGAGCCCATATTAGCATGTGGCTGTACACGGAAGCCACTGTACGAGAAACATGTTCAATCTCTAAGATCCTAGGTGGTATTTCTAGTGCACACACGAGAGAGGTAGCCAAAGATACGGTCCCCTTCGTTGCCACTTAACTCGCAACTGAGTATCCACATTCCACCCAGGCGATTCATTGAGTACTTGTTTTATTATATAAAAACATATCCTTTTTCCAATACCTCATAATACTCATAATATGATATTCCACCACGAATCTATAGCAGGGCTAAGCATACTACAACTACGATGTTTCCACTAATAAAGATATAAAAGGATATCTTAAATAGGACATAGCATAGCATATAGGAAAAAAAATTCTACACATGCACTTCCTTTAAAAGCAACTAGAATGCATAGGAAAATAAGTAGGACATTTATGATAGTGCCACTTGCCTTTTGTTGATGTAGTCTGTCAACACCCGGATTTTTAATCCCAGATGCCCGTTATGCCATACCTCGCAATCCCAGGATTACCATTTTTGCGAGACATAACAGATTGGATATCACACTACATCATCCATTACAAACCATACATAAGGTCTTTACACAAATAAGGATCTCATGATCCAGTATTTAATACAACAAGCAGCGGAAATAAAAGATAGCGTAGCGGTGGGGTCCATCTTCAGGGGCACAGGCAATGCTGACGAAGGCAGATAGTCCTAGTTATCATAGCTGTCCTGCTGACCATCATCTTGATAATTTCCTTCATAGTCTAGCCATGATAATAGCCAGGGACAAAAGCCATGAGTACTCTTTAAGTACTCACAAACTACCACTAACAAGTACTATAGTTCTAAGTTAAAGTGCTAAATCTAAGTTTAACTATAAAGTTAAGTTTGAAACCTAAGCTGAGTTCTGAGGCAAAGAAAGATAAAGTAAAGTTCTAGAATCACTTAAGTTGGGAAGCTTTTGTCATAAACACAACCCTGTTGTGGTCAAGTCAAGATTCATCATTCGTTTCAAGTTATTTAGAAAACATCTGACAATGAAACAGTATGGCCATTCTAATCATCCATAATCATGACGCGGCTATTCGAATAGTTTGACACTCTGCAGAGGTGGTACACTTTCACCACAAGATTCGATACATCTATCAGGGGTAACCCTGAATCATCATACTTAGTATGTAGATAATCAAACATAACCTTCCCTTTACACACCCTAGTATAAGCACCTCTCCTATGAGCATGGCCTCCCAACCATGACCATCAGTCATCTTGGGCCTTTGCATGGTGGACATCATGAGAGGTAGCCTCGGCTCAAACCTCTCCATGAGAACTAATACTAATGTATATAAATCTCCAGCTAAGCCTTACCCAATTCAGGTAGTGTGGTTGTACGGTAAATTTGGAATGGTATCGCATCCGAATCCAACCATCAGTTTTATAAAAGGGTTAAGGCTCATGCCTCATCATTTTCATCATCATCAACCATTTGTGTTTCTCAACACATGTCAAAACATCTCAATAGAATGATTCATCATTCCAAGGTTTTCACAATTCATTTTCACCAAGTGTTCCCATCTAAAGTGACTCAAGTTTTTGATCTACGCTAAACTACTAAGTTAAGAGTGTTCACTAAGGTGGAAGTGATGGGTTCAATCTCATGCCATAGAATGACATCTAAAGGTTTGTAAATAGGTCAAGTTTTATACATTTTATGCTACCTTCAAAACAAGTAAGGGACTTTGTGTAAACTAACGAAGGTAACACTTGTAAACAAAGACTTGGGGTAACTAATAGTTAAAGGGGTGTGATCAAAGCATGCCTAAAGCATCTTGGATCAAGTTAACTAGTTTAATTCCAGTTTACTACAATAGTTTGCACTATTAATGGTAGCTTGCCTTGGTTGTTGCAGTGGTTGAAGTTTTCTTCTTCTTCTTGGTACAACTCCTCCTCCTCGTAGACTTGGTCGGTACTATCGTCTATAAAGGCATACGGAACACACAATCACCAAACAATACTTAACTAGTCTAATTAGCATTCGAAGACACACAATTGATGATCTATTATCATCACAAGCACCACAAGTTTAATTCACTAGTTTCATTCTTTTTATTTTAGAAAAGTAATTTCTACTCATTAAAAAATTAACTAAGATTTAATATTCACCACTTAAAATATGGGATCATGTGGACACATGTCATCACCACATATTCTAACTTGTGGGAATGAGATTTAAAGGTTGGATTATAATTACTTTGGTTTAAGTTCATTATTTAATGATTTAAAGTGACTAGAAATGCCTATATAGCATTATTTTGGTACCAGTACAAAGTGACTGCATGTAAACCTTAATATTATTATATATTCAGATAGGTATGGTGAAATGTGATTTTTGAGAGTTGGAATCAACTCCAATGCTAACTTGGTTGATTTTATAAAAATGTTGCAAGGTGAAAATACTTTTGTTTTGTTATTTTTATTAGGAGAGATCTATAACTCTAATTGAATTAAATCCAACGGGCTTGGATAGATCATTTCAATACCTTTCAGGCAAAATTGGTTTCATGCAATTTGGATTTATAAAACTCTCTGAATTGATTTTCAAACTAGGGGACACAACTAAGATTTAAACTAAAAAAGTAAAATCCAAATTTGAATGGTTGAGCTATCAAGGAGAACATGGGTGGCGCCCACAGCCGCCACAGCTGAGGCTCAGGGGGTCCCTGTCGCTTTCTAACACGCTAAACCAGCACGCATCGTGCCGCAGGATTAGAACTGGGGTCTATTGGGATGGGGATCGATGTCGATAACAAAGTGCCGGCTCGAACTGCTCGATGGGGCTATCATCGGGACGCTGCTGAGCTCTAGCAAGGTCGGCGAGGTGGGAAAATGAACTGGAAGACGACGACGAGGCGAGGCGCGGTTGCGGCGGAGCTTGGGGTGCCCTAAATCGCAGGCGCCCTTCTCCTCATGCTGTGGCGGCTCCGGCTCCAATTCCGGCGAGGCAGAGCTCGAGCGGCGTCGGCTAGAGGTGGGTGCGGTTCAGTGAGAGGTGGGGAGTGAGTGAGTGTGGAGAAATGAGGCTGGGGAGGCCGGTTTATATAGGCCCGACGGTGAGACCGAGCGGTGTGGGCAGGCGACTCCGGCGAGGGCGACACAGGGGGCTAGCAGCGTCGCTCGATGTAGGGGACGGTGGCCTGTCTCCTGGCACTGCGCTGAGGCTTAAAGGCGCAGCAAGGCGAGCTTTGTGCTGGTCGGGAGAATCATGCGCTCTAGGCGGCAGAGGATGCGTGTTCGACGATGAGCGGTGGCTGGGATGCGTTGGGCGGCCAACGGGGGTGTCTGGGGTGTTCCCTAGGTCCTGGCGAAGCGGTAGGCGCGGGCTGCGGCCGAGGGGCGGTTCGTGCATGCGGGGACAGGGCGCGCTCTGTGGGCGGCGTCGGCATGGTCGACCAGGTCCGGGCGCGGCGGTTCTTGGCCGTTTCGGTCTCTGTCTCTGGGCTAGGGCTGGTTGGACGGTGGATGTGGACCACGAGCGACGTGCTGGACAAGGTGAGAGAGGCTGGCAGCTGCTGTAGCGCGATGTCGCCGGTGCGGGTGCTCAAGGTGCTCGGCCTTAATGGCCATGACCATTTGGTCGTCTGCACCGGGCTTGGCCGGGCTAGCATGGGTAGGGGTTGCACTGGGGGACAAGGGGACCGAGTTAGGCACACATGGTGACCAAAATTACTGCTCCAAATAGTGTTTTGAATTTGGCCAGATTTGTGCCTGCCGCCTGTTTGATGAAATGGCCGCAAGAAGTAAACTTTTAAATTTTGGTTTCAAATTTTTTGGGTGATCTACACTAGTGCTAGGTAGTCTCTGGTTGCAAGGGTTTTGAAAGTGGAGCTCATTTTGATGGTTTTTCAAATAGGGGTGATCTATGCATATCCATTGAATTCAATTTTCACATGACATTTAAAATAAGCAAAAGAATGTTTTTAGCAGATGAAAAGGTGGGCCTTGGTACCTCATTATGTGTACTAGCAAGGGGTACAAAGATCATGAATTGTTTCTGTTAAGAAATGAGATCTAGGAACACTCAAAGTGGTGTAGTGGATTAAAATGGCCAAAATGACCATTCTTCTTTAATTGTTTTTGATTTGATTTTCTTTAGCAAAAGTTTGGGAATGATGTAGATGATGTTTAAATCACCTAAGAACCAAATTACAAACAAAGAATCACAGAACCATGGCAATTCAAATCAATTCTGAATTTAAATGCACATACACATGAATAATTTCATTTTTAATTTGGAAAAGTTTTTGTTAACCCTAAATTTTTGATGATTTAGATCTTGATAAGCTTGGATTGAAGTTTTGGGATGTTACAACACACATGCAATGACTCTAGTGGATCCATATGTGGTTTGGGAAAAGAACACACATGCAATGACTCTAGTGGACACATATGTGGTTTGTGGAAAGAACACACACATGCAATGAATCTAGTGGATCCATATATGGTTTGTGAAAAGAACACACATGCAATGACTCTAGTGGATCCATATGTGGTTTGTGGAAAGAACACACATGCAATGACATTGGTGGATCCATGTATGGTTTGTGACATGAACACACATGCAATTACTCTGATGGATCCATGTGTGGTTTGTGGAAAGAACACACATGCAATGACTCTGGTTGATCCATATGTGGTTCATAGAAAGAACACACATGCAATGACATTGGTGGATCCATTTGTGGTTTGTCACATGAACACACATGCAATGACATTAGTTGATCCATATGTGGTTTATGACAATCACACACATGCAATGCCATTGGTTGATCCATGTTGTTTGTCAAAAGAACACACATCTAATGACATTGGTTGATCCATGTGGTTTGTGGAAAGAACACACATGCAATGACTCTGGTGGATCCATGTGTGGTTTGTGAAAAGAACACACATGCAATGACTCTGGTGGATCCTTATGTGGTTTGTGGAAAGAACACACATGCAATGACTCTGGTGGATCCTTATGTGGTTTGTGGAAAGAACACACATGCAATGACATTGGTGGATCCATATGTGGTTCATGGAAAGAACAGACAGGCAATGACATTGGTGGATCCATGTGTGGTTTGTGACATGAACACACATGCAATTACTCTGGTGGATCCATGTGTGGTTTGTGGAAAAGAACACACATGCAATTATTCTAGTGGGTACATATGTGGTTGGTGGAAAGAACACACATGCAATGACATAGGTTGATCCATATGTGGGTTGTGAAAAGAACACACATGCAATGCCATTGGTTGATCCATATATGGTTTGTGAAAAGAACACACATGCAATGCCATTGGTTGATCCATATGTGGTTTCTGAAAAGAACACACATGCAATGACATTGGTGGATCCATACGTGGTTCATGGAGAGAACACACATGCAATGACATTGGTGGATCCATGTGTGGTTTCTGACATGAACACACATGCAATTACTCTGGTGGATCTATGTGTGGTTTGTGGAAAGAACACACATGCAATGACTCTGGTTGATGCACGTGGTTTGTGGAAACAACACACATGTAATGACATTGGTTGATCCATGTGGTTTGTGGAAAGAACACACATCCAATGACTCTGGTGGATCCATGTGTGGTTTGTGGAAATACCACACATGGAATGACATTGGTTGATCCATGTGTGGTTTGTGAAAAGAACACACATGAAATTACTCGAGTGGGTACATATGTGGTTTCTGGAAAGAACACGCATGCAATGACATTGGTTGATCCATATGTGGTTTGTGGAACGAACACACATGCAATGCCATTGGTTGATCCATATGTGGTTTGTGAAAAGAACACACATGCAATGATTCTAGTTGATCCATATGTGGTTTGTGAATAGAAAACACATGCAATGACATTGGTGGATCTATATTTGGTTTGTGGAAAGAACACACATGCAATGACATTTGTTGATCCATATGTGGTTTGTGGAAAGAACACACATGCAATGACTCTTGTGGATCCATATGTGGTTTGTGAAGAGAAGAAACATGCAATGACTCTGGTGGATCCATATGTGGTTTGTGGAAAGAACACACATGCAATGACATTTGTTGATCCATATGTGGTTTGCGAAAAGAACACACATGCAATGTGTCTAGTGGATCCATATATGTATTGTGAAAAGAACACACATGCAATGACTCTGGTGGATTCATATGTGGTTTGTGGAAAGAACACACATGTAATGACATTGGTGGATCGATATGTGGTTCATGGAAAGAACACACATGCAATGACATTGGTACATCCATGTGTTGTTTGTGACATGAACACACATGCAATTACTCCAGTGGATCCATATGTGGTTAGTGAAAAGAACACACATGCAATGACATTGGTGGATCCATATTTGGTCTGTGGAAAGAACACACATGCAATGACTCTGGTGGATCCATCTGTGGTTTGTGGAAAGAACACACATGCAATGACTCTCGTGGATCTATATGTGATTTGTTAAAAGAACACACATGTAATGAATCTGGTGGATCCTTATGTGTTTTGCGGAAAGAACACACATGCAATGACATTGGTGGATCCATATGTGGTTCATGGAAAGAACACACATGCAATGACATTGGTGGATCCATGTTTGGTTTGTGACATGAACACACATGCAATTACTCTGGTGGATCCATGTGTGGTTTGTGGAAAGAACACACATGCAATGACTCTGGTTGATCCATGTGATTTGTGGAAATACCACACATGTAATGACCATGGTTGATCCATGTGGTTTAGGAAAGAACACACATGTAATGACTCTAGTGGATCCATGTGTGGTTTGTGAAAAGAACACACATGCAATGACTCTAGAGGATCCATATGTGGTTTGTGGAAAAGAACACACATGCAATTACTCTAGTGGGTACATATGTGGTTTGTGGAAAGAACACACATGCAAGGACATTGGTGGACCCATATGTGGTTTGTGAAAAGAACACACATGCAATGACATTTGTTGATCCATATATGTTTTGTGAAAACAACACACATGCAATTACTCTAGTGGATCCATATGTGGTTTGTGGAAAAGAACACACATGCAATGACATTGGTTGATCCATATATGGTTTGTGAAAACAACACACATGCAATGACTCTAGTGGATCCATATGTGGTTTGTGGAAAGAACACACATGCAATGACTCGGGTGGATCCATATGTCGTTTGTGAAAAGAACACACATGCAATGACTCTAGTGGATCCATATGTGGTTTATCGAAAGAACACACATGGAATGACATTGGTGGATCCATGTGTGGTTTGTGACATGAACACACATGCAATTACTCTGGTGGATCCATGTGTGCTTTGAACACACATGCAATGACTCTGGTTTATCCATATGTGGTTCATGGAAAGAACACACATGCAATGACATCGGTGAATCCATTTGTGGTTTGTCACATGAACACACATGCAATGACATTAGTTGATCCATATGTGGCTTATGACAATCACACACATGCAATGCCATTGGTTGATCCATGTTGTTTGTCAAAAGAACACACATCTAATGACATTGGTTGATCCATGTGGTTTGTGGAAAGAACACACGTGCATTGACTCTGGTGGATCCATGTATGGTTTGTGAAAAGAACACACATGCAATGACTCTATTGGATCCTTATGTGGTTTGTGGAAAGAACACACATGCAATGACATTGGTGGATCCATATGTGGTTCATGGAAAGAACACACATGCAATGACATTGGTGGATCCATGTGTGGTTTGTGACATGAACACACATGCAATTTCTCTGGTGGATCCATGTGTGGTTTGTGGAAAGAACACACATGCAATGACTCTGGTTTATCCATGTGGTTTGTGGAAAGACCACACATGTAATGACATTGGTGGATCCATGTCTGGTTTGTGAAAAGAACACACATGCAATGACTCTAGTGGATCCATATGTGGTTTGTGGAAAAGAACACACATGCAATTACTCTAGTGGTTACATATGTGGTTTGTGGAAAGAACACACATGCAGTGACATTGGTGAATCCATATGTGGTTTGTGAAAAGAACACACATGCAATGACATTTGTTGATCCATATGTGGTTTGTGAAAAGAACAAACATGTAATTACTCTAGTGGATCAATATGTGGTTTGTGGAAAAGAACACACATGCAATGACTCTGGTGGATCCATGTGTGGTTTGTGGAAAGAACACACATGCAATGACTCTGGTGGATCCATGTGTGGTTTGTGAAAAGAACACACATGCAATGACTCTGGTGGATCCTAATGTGGTTTGTGGAAAGAACACACATGCAATGACATTGGTGGATCCATATGTGGTTCATGGAAAGAACACACATGCAATGACATTGGTGGATCCATGTGTGGTTTTGACATGAACACACATGCAATTACTCTGGTGGATCCATGTGTTGTTTGTGGAAAGAACACACATGCAATGACTCTGGTTGATCCATGTGGCTTGTGGAAATACCACACATGTAATGACATTGGTTGATCCATGTGGTTTATGTAAAGAACACACATGCAATGACCCTGGTGTATCCATGTCTGGTTTGTGAAAAGAACACACATGCAATGACTCTAGTGGATCCATATGTGGTTTGTGGAAAAGAACACACATGAAATTACTCTAGTGGATACATATGTGGTTTGTGGAAAGAACACACATGCAGTGATATTGGTGAATCCATATGTGGTTTGTGAAAAGAACACACATGCAATGACATTTGTTGATCCATATGTGGTTTGTGAAAAGAACACACATGCAATTCCTCTAGTGGATCAATATGTGGTTTGTGGAAAAGAACACACATGCAATGACATTGGTTGATCCATATATGGTTTGTGAAAAGAGCACACATGCAATGACTCTAGTGGATCCATATGTGGTTTGTGAAAAGAACACACATGGAATGAATCTGGTGGATCCTTATGTGGTTTGTGGAAAGAACACACATGCAATGACATTGGTGGATCCATATGTGGTTTGTGGAAACAACACACATGCAATGACATTGGTGGATCCATGTTTGGTTTGTGACATGAACACACATGCAATTACTCTGGTGGATCCATGTCTGGTTTGTGGAAAGAACACACATGCAATGACTCTGGTTGATCCATGTGGTTTGTGTAAATACCACACATGTAATGACCATGGTTGATCTAGGTGGTTTAGGAAAGAACACACATGCAATGACTCTGGTGGATCCATGTGTGGTTTGTGAAAAGAACACACATGCAATGACTCTAGAGGATCCATATGTGGTTTTTGCAAAAGAACACACATGCAATTACTCTAGTGGGTACATATGTGGTTTGTGGAAAGAACACACATGAAATGACATTGCTGGATACATATGTGGTTTGTGAAAAGAACACACATGCAATGACATTTGTTGATCCATATATGTTTTGTGAAAAGAACACACATGCAATTAGTCTAGTGGATCCATATGTGGTTTGTGGAAAAGAACACACATGCAATTACATTGGTTGATCCATATATGGTTTGTGAAAAGAACACACATGCAATGAATCTAGTGGATCCATATGTTACTTGTGGAAAGAACACACATGCAATGACTCTAGTGGTTCCATATGTCGTTTGTGAAAAGAACTCACATGCAATGACTCTAGTGGATCCATATGTGGTTTGTCGAAAGAACACACATGCAATGACATTGGTGGATCCATGTGTGGTTTGTGACATGAACACACATGCAATTTCTCTGGTGGATCCATGTGTGGTTTGTGGAAAGAACACACATGCAATGACTCTGGTTTATCCATGTGGTTTGTGGAAAGACCACACATGTAATGACATTGGTGGATCCATGTCTGGTTTGTGAAAAGAACACACATGCAATGACTCTAGTGGATCCATATGTGGTTTGTGGAAAAGAACACACATGCAATTACTCTAGTGGTTACATATGTGGTTTGTGGAAAGAACACACATGCAGTGACATTGGTGAATCCATATGTGGTTTGTGAAAAGAACACACATGCAATGACATTTGTTGATCCATATGTGGTTTGTGAAAAGAACAAACATGTAATTACTCTAGTGGATCAATATGTGGTTTGTGGAAAAGAACACACATGCAATGACTCTGGTGGATCCATGTGTGGTTTGTGGAAAGAACACACATGCAATGACTCTGGTGGATCCATGTGTGGTTTGTGAAAAGAACACACATGCAATGACTCTGGTGGATCCTAATGTGGTTTGTGGAAAGAACACACATGCAATGACATTGGTGGATCCATATGTGGTTCATGGAAAGAACACACATGCAATGACATTGGTGGATCCATGTGTGGTTTTGACATGAACACACATGCAATTACTCTGGTGGATCCATGTGTTGTTTGTGGAAAGAACACACATGCAATGACTCTGGTTGATCCATGTGGCTTGTGGAAATACCACACATGTAATGACATTGGTTGATCCATGTGGTTTATGTAAAGAACACACATGCAATGACCCTGGTGTATCCATGTCTGGTTTGTGAAAAGAACACACATGCAATGACTCTAGTGGATCCATATGTGGTTTGTGGAAAAGAACACACATGAAATTACTCTAGTGGTTACATATGTGGTTTGTGGAAAGAACACACATGCAGTGATATTGGTGAATCCATATGTGGTTTGTGAAAAGAACACACATGCAATGACATTTGTTGATCCATATGTGGTTTGTGAAAAGAACACACATGCAATTCCTCTAGTGGATCAATATGTGGTTTGTGGAAAAGAACACACATGCAATGACATTGGTTGATCCATATATGGTTTGTGAAAAGAGCACACATGCAATGACTCTAGTGGATCCATATGTGGTTTGTGAAAAGAACACACATGGAATGAATCTGGTGGATCCTTATGTGGTTTGTGGAAAGAACAGACATGCAATGACATTGGTGGATCCATATGTGGTTTGTGGAAACAACACACATGCAATGACATTGGTGGATCCATGTTTGGTTTGTGACATGAACACACATGCAATTACTCTGGTGGATCCATGTCTGGTTTGTGGAAAGAACACACATGCAATGACTCTGGTTGATCCATGTGGTTTGTGTAAATACCACACATGTAATGACCATGGTTTATCTAGGTGGTTTAGGAAAGAACACACATGCAATGACTCTGGTGGATCCATGTGTGGTTTGTGAAAAGAACACACATGCAATGACTCTAGAGGATCCATATGTGGTTTTTGCAAAAGAACACACATGCAATTACTCTAGTGGGTACATATGTGGTTTGTGGAAAGAACACACATGAAATGACATTGCTGGATACATATGTGGTTTGTGAAAAGAACACACATGCAATGACATTTGTTGATCCATATATGTTTTGTGAAAAGAACACACATGCAATTAGTCTAGTGGATCCATATGTGGTTTGTGGAAAAGAACACACATGCAATTACATTGGTTGATCCATATATGGTTTGTGAAAAGAACACACATGCAATGAATCTAGTGCATCCATATGTTACTTGTGGAAAGAACACACATGCAATGACTCTAGTGGTTCCATATGTCGTTTGTGAAAAGAACTCACATGCAATGACTCTAGTGGATCCATATGTGGTTTGTCGAAAGAACACACATGCAATGACATTGGTGGATCCATGTGTGGTTTGTGACATGAACACACATGCAATTTCTCTGGTGGATCCATGTGTGGTTTGTGGAAAGAACACACATGCAATGACTCTGGTTGATCCATATGTGGTTCATGGAAAGAACACACATGCAATGACATTGGTGGATCCATTTGTGGTTTGTCACATGGACACACATACAATGACATTAGTTGATCCATATGTGGTTTATGACAATCACACACCTGCAATGCCATTGGTTGATCCATGTTGTTTGTCAAAAGAACACACATCTAATGACATTGGTTGATCCATGTGGTTTGTTGAAACAACACACATGCAATGACATTTGTTGATACATATGTGGTTTGTGAAAAGAACACACGTGCAATGACTCTGGTGGATCCATGTGTGGTTTGTGACAAGAACACACGTGCAATGACTCTGGTGGATCCTTATGTGGTTTGTGGAAAGAACACACATGCAATGACATTGGTCGATCCATATGTGGTTCATGGAAAGAACACACATGCAATTACTCTGGTGGATCCATGTGTGGTTTGTGGAAAGAATACACATGCAATGACTCTGGTTTATCCATGTGGTTTGTGGAAAGACCACACATGTAATGACATTAGTTGATCCATGTGGTTTGTGTAAAGAACGCACATGCAATGACCCTGGTGGATCCATGTCTGGTTTGTGAAAAGAACACACATGTAATGACTCTAGTGGATCCATATGTGGTTTGTGGAAAAGAACACACATGCATTTACTCTAGTGGTTACATATGTGGTTTCTGGAAAGAACACACATGCAGTGACATTGGTGAATTCATATGTGGTTTGTGAAAAGAACACACATGCATTGACATTTGTTGATCCATATGTGGTTTGTGAAAAGAACACACATGCAATTACTCTAGTGGATCAAAATGTGGTTTGTGGAAAAGAACACACATGCAATGACATTGGTTGATCCATATATGGTTTGTGAAAAGAACCCACATGCAATGACTCTAGTGGATCCATATGTGGTTTGTGAAAAGAACACACATGCAATGAATCTGGTGGATCCTTATGTGGTTTGTGGAAAGAACAGACATGCAATGACATTGGTGGATCCATATGTGGTTCATGGAAAGAACACAGATGCAATGACATTGGTGGATCCATGTTTGGTTTGTGACATGAACACACATGCATTTACTCTGGTGGATCCATGTGTTGTTTGTGGAAAGAACACACATGCAATGACTCTGGTTTATCCATGTGGTTTGTGGAAAGACCACACATGTAATGACATTGCTTGATCCATGTGGTTTGTATAAAGAACACACATGCAATGACCCTGGTGGATCCATGTCTGGTTTGTTAAAAGAACACACATGCAATGACTCTAGTGGATGCATATGTGGTTTGTCGAAAAGAACACACATGCAATTACTCTAGTGGTTACATATGTGGTTTGTGGAAAAAACACACATGCAGTGATATTGGTGAATCCATATGTGGTTTGTGAAAAGAACACACATGCAATGACATTTGTTGATCCATATGTGGTTTGTGAAAAGAACACACATGCAATTACTCTAGTGGATCAATATGTGGTTTGTGGAAAAGAACACACATGCAATGACATTGGTTGATCCATATATGGTTTGTGAAAAGAACACACATGCAGTGACTCTAGTGGATCCATATGTGGTTTGTGAAAAGAACACACATGCAATGAATCTGGTGGATCCTTATGTGGTTTGTGGAAAGAACAGACATGCAATTACATTGGTGGATCCATATGTGGTTCATGGAAAGAACACAGATGCAATGACATTGGTGGATCCATGTTTGGTTTGTGACATGAACACACATGCAATTACTCTGGTGGATCCATGCGTGGTTTGTGGAAAGAACACACATGCAATGACTCTGGTTGATCCATGTGGCTTGTGTAAATACCACACATGTAATGACCATGGTTCATCACTGTGGTTTAGGAAAGAACACACATGCAATGACTCTGGTGGATACATGTGTGGTTTGTGGAAAGAACACACATGCAATGACTCGGGTGGATCCATGTATTGTTTGTGAAAAGAACACACATGCAATGACTCTAGTGGATCCTTATGTGGTTTGTGGAAAGAACACACATGCAATGACATTGGTGGATCCATTTGTGGTTTGTCACATGAACACACATACAATGACATTAGTTGATCCATATGTGGTTTATGACAATCACACACATGCAATGCCATTGGTTGATCCATGTTGTTTGTCAAAAGAACACACATCTAATGACATTGGTTGATCCATGTGGTTTGTTGAAACAACACACATGCAATGACATTTGTTGATACATATGTGGTTTGTGAAAAGAACACACGTGCAATGACTCTAGTGGATCCATGTGTGGTTTGTGACAAGAACACACATGCAATGACTCTGGTGGATCCTTATGTGGTTTGTGGAAAGAACACACATGCAATGACATTGGTCGATCCATATGTGGTTCATGGAAAGAACACACAGGCAATGACATTGGTGGATCCATGTGTGGTTTATGACATGAACACACATGCAATTACTCTGGTGGATCCATGTGTGGTTTGTGGAAAGAACACACATGCAATGACTCTGGTTTATCCATGTGGTTTGTGGAAAGACCACACATGTAATGACATTAGTTGATCCATGTGGTTTGTGTAAAGAACGCACATGCAATGACCCTGGTGGATCCATGTCTGGTTTGTGAAAAGAACACACATGTAATGAATCTAGTGGAACCATATGTGGTTTGTGGAAAAGAACACACATGCAATTACTCTAGTGGTTACATATGTGGTTTCTGGAAAGAACACACATGCAGTGACATTGGTGAATTCATATGTGGTTTGTGAAAAGAACACACATGCATTGACATTTGTTGATCCATATGTGCTTTGTGAAAAGAACACACATGCAATTACTCTAGTGGATCAAAATGTGGTTTGTGGAAAAGAACACACATGCAATGACATTGGTTGATCCATATATGGTTTGTGAAAAGAACACACATGCAATGACTCTAGTGGATCCATATGTGGTTTGTGGAAAGAACAGACATGCAATGACATTGGTGGATCCATATGTGGTTCATGGAAAGAACACAGATGCAATGACATTGGTGGATCCATGTTTGGTTTGTGACATGAACACACATGCAATTACTCTGGTGGATCCATGTGTGGTTTGTGGAAAGAACACACATGCAATGACTCTGGTTGATCCATGTGGTTTGTGTAAATACCACACATGTAATGACCATGGTTCATCAATGTGGTTTAGGAAAGAACACACATGCAATGACTCTGGTGGATACATGTGTGGTTTGTGGAAAGAACACACATGCAATGACTCGGGTGGATCCATGTATTGTTTGTGAAAAGAACACACATGCAATGACTCTGGTGGATCCTTATGTGGTTTGTGGAAAGAACACACATGCAATGACATTGGTGGATCCATATGTGGTTCATGGAAAGAACACACAGGCAATGACATTGGTGGATCCATGTGTGGTTTTGACATGAACACACATGCAATTACTCTGGTGGATCCATGTGTTGTTTGTGGAAAGAACACACATGCAATGACTCTGGTTTATCCATGTGGTTTGTGGAAAGACCACACATGTAATGACATTGGTTGATCCATGTGGTTTGTGTAAAGAACACACATGCAATGACCCTGGTGGATCCATGTCTGGTTTGTTAAAAGAACACACATGCAATGACTCTAGTGGATGCATATGTGGTTTGTCGAAAAGAACACACATGCAATTACTCTAGTGGTTACATATGTGGTTTGTGGAAAGAACACACATGCAGTGATATTGGTGAATCCATATGTGGTTTGTGAAAAGAACACACATGCAATGACATTTGTTGATCCATATGTGGTTTGTGAAAAGAACAGACATGCAATTACTCTAGTGGATCAATATGTGGTTTGTGGAAAAGAACACACATGCAATGACATTGGTTGATCCATATATGGTTTGTGAAAAGAACACACATGCAATGACTCTAGTGCATCCATATGTGGTTTGTGAAAAGAACACACATGCAATGAATCTGGTGGATCCTTATGTGGTTTGTGGAAAGAACAGACATGCAATGACATTGGTGGATCCATATGTGGTTCATGGAAAGAACACACATGCAATGACATTGGTGGATCCATGTTTGGTTTGTGACATGAACACACATGCAATTACTCTGGTGGATCCATGTGTGGTTTGTGACAAGAACTAACATGCAATGACTCTGGTGGATCCTTATGTGGTTTGTGGAAAGAACACACATGCAATGTCATTGGTCGATCCATATGTGGTTCATGGAAAGAACACACAGGCAATGACATTGGTGGATCCATGTGTGGTCAGACATGAACACACATGCAATTACTGGTGGATCCATGTGTGGTTTGTGGAAAGAACACACATGCAATGACTCTGGTTTGTCCATGTGGTTTGTGAAAAGACCACACATGTAATGACATTGGTTGATCCATGGTTTGTGTAAAGAATGCACATGCAATGACCTGGTGGATCCATTTGTGGTTTGTGAAAAGAACACACATGGAATGACTCTGGTGGATCCTTATGTGGTTTGTGGAAAAGAACACACATGCAATTACTCTAGTGGTTACATATGTGGTTTGTGGAAAGAACACACATGCAGTGACATTGGTGAATTCATATGTGGTTTGTGAAAAGAACACACATGCATTGACATTTGTTGATCCATATGTGGTTTGTGAAAAGAACACACATGCAATTACTCTAGTGGATCAAAATGTGGTTTGTGGAAAAGAACACACATGCAATGAAATTGGTTGATCCATATATGGTTTGTGAAAAGAACACACATGCAATGACTCTAGTGGATCCATATGTGGTTTGTGAAAAGAACACACATGCAATGAATCTGGTGGATCCTTATGTGGTTTGTGGAAAGAACAGACATGCAATGACATTGGTGGATCCATATGTGGTTCATGGAAAGAACACAGATGCAATGACATTGGTGGATCCATGTTTGGTTTGTGACATGAAGACACATGCAATTACTCTGGTGGATCCATGTGTGGTTTGTGGAAAGGACACACATGCAATGACTCTGGTTGATCCATGTGGTTTGTGTAAATACCACACATGTAATGACCATGGTTCATCAATGTGGTTTAGGAAAGAACACACATGCAATGACTCTGGTGGATCCATGTGTGGTTTGTGGAAAGAACACACATGCAATGACTCTGTTGGATCCATGTGTTGTTTGTGAAAAGAACACACATGCAATGACTCTGGTGGATCCTTATGTGGTTTGTGGAAAGAACACACATGCAATGACATTGGTGGATCCATATGTGGTTCATGGAAAGAACACATAGGCAATGACAATGGTGGATCCATGTGTGGTTTTGACATGAACACACATGCAATTACTCTGGTGGATCCATGTGTTGTTTGTGGAAAGAACACACATGCAATGACTCTGGTTTATCCATGTGGTTTGTGGAAAGACCACACATGTAATGACATTGGTTGATCCATGTGGTTTGTGTAAAGAACACACATGCAATGACCCTGGTGGATCCATGTCTGGTTTATTAAAAGAACACACATGCAATGACTCTAGTGGATGCATATGTGGTTTGTGGAAAAGAACACACATGCAATTACTCTAGTGGTTACATATGTGGTTTGTGGAAAGAACACACATGCAGTGATATTGGTGAATCCATATGTGGTTTGTGAAAAGAACACACATGCAATGACATTTGTTGATCCATATGTGGTTTGTGAAAAGAACACACATGCAATTACTCTAGTGGATCAATATGTGGTTTGTGGAAAAGAACACACATGCAATGACATTGGTTGATCCATATATGGTTTGTGAAAAGAACACACATGCAATGACTCTAGTGGATCCATATGTGGTTTGTGAAAAGAACACACATGCAATGAATCTGGTGGATCCTTATGTGGTTTGTGGAAAGAATGCATGCAATGACATTGGTGGACACATATGTGGTTCATGGAAAGAACACACATGCAATGATATTGGTGGATCCATGTTTGGTTTGTGACATGGACACACATGCAATTACTCTGGTGGATCCATGTGTGGTTTCTGACAAGAACACACATGCAATGACTCTGGTGGATCCTTATGTGGTTTGTGGAAAGAACACACATGCAATGACATTGGTCAATCCATATGTGGTTCATGGAAAGAACACACAGGCAATGACATTGGTGGATCCATGTGTGGTTTGTGACATGAACACACATGCAATTACTCTGGTGGATCCATGTGTCGTTTGTGGAAAGAACACACATGCAATTACTCTGGTTTATCCATGTGGTTTGTGGAAAGACCACATGTAATGACATTGGTTGATCCATGTGGTTTGTGTAAAGAACGCACATGCAATGACCCTGGTGGATCCATGTCTGGTTTGTGAAAAGAACACACATGTAATGACTCTAGTGGATCCATATGTGGTTTGTGGAAAAGAACACACATGCAATTACTCTAGTGGTTAAAAATGTGTTTTGTGGAAAGAAAACACATGCAAAGGACATTGGTGAATTCATATGTGGTTTGTGAAAAGAACACACATGCATTGAAATTTGTTGATCCATATGTGGTTTGTGAACATTACACACATTCAATTTCTCTAGTGGCTCAAAATGTTGTTTGTGGAAAAGAACACACATGCAATGACATTGGTTGATCCATATATGGTTTGTGAAAAGAACACACATGCAATGACATTTGTTTATCCATATGTGGTTTGTGAAAAGAACACACATGTAATGAATCTGGGTGGATCCTTTTGTGGTTTGTGGAAAGAACAGACATGTAATGATATTGGTGGATCAATATGTGGTTCATGGAAAGAACACAGATGCAATGACATTGGTGGATCCATGTTTGGTTTGTGACATGAACACACATGCAATTACTCTGGTGGATCCATGTGGTTTGTGGAAAGAACACACATGCAATGACTCTGGTTGATCCATGTGGTTTGTAAATACCACACATGTAATGACCATGGTTCATGAATGTGGTTTAGGAAAGAACACACATGCAATGACTGGTGGATCCATGTGTGGTTTGTGGAAAGAACACACATGCAATGACTCTTATGGATCCATGTGTTGTTTGTGAAAAGAACACACATGCAATGACTCTGGATCCTTATGTGGTTTGTGGAAAGAACACACATGCAATGAAATTGGTGGATCCATATGTGGTTCATGGGAAGAACACACAGCAATGACATTGGTGGATCCATGTGTGGTTTGACATGAACACACATGCAATTACTTCCGTGGATCCATGTGTTGTTTGTGGAAAGAACACACATGCAATGACTCTGGTTTATCCATGTGGTTTGTGGAAAGACCACACATGTAATGACATTGGTTGATCCATGTGGTTTGTGTAAAGAACACACACAATGACCACAGTGGATCCATGTCTGGTTTGTTAAAAGAACACACATGCGATGACTCTAGTGGATGCATATGTGGTTTGTGGAAAAGAACACACATGCAATTACTCTAGTGGTTACATATGTGGTTTGTGGAAAGAACACACATGCAGTGATATTGGTGAATCCTTATGTGGTTTGTGAAAAGAACACACATGCAATGACATTTGTTGATCCATATGTGGTTTGTGAAAACAACACACATGCAATTACTCTAGTGTATCAATATGTGGTTTGTGGAAAAGAACACACATGCAATGACATTGGTTGATCCATATATGGTTTGTGAAAAGAACACACATGCAATGACTCTAGTGGATCCATATGTGGTTTGTGAAAAGAACACACATGCAATGAATCTGGTGGATCCTTATGTGGTTTGTGGAAAGAACAGACATGCAATGACATTGGTGGATCCATATGTGGTTCATGGAAAGAACACACATGCAATGACATTGGTGGATCCATGTTTGGTTTGTGACATGAACACACATGCAATTACTTTGGTGGATCCATGTGTGGTTTGTGGAAAGAACACACATGCAATGACTCTGGTTGATCCATGTGGTTTGTGTAAATACCACACATGTAATGACCCTGGTTGATCCATGTGGTTTAGGAAAGAACACACATGCAATGAATCTGGTGGATCCATGTGTGGTTTGTGAAAAGAACACACATGCAATGAGTCTAGAGGATCCATGTGTGGTTTGTGGAAAAGAACACACATGCAATTACTCTAGTGGGCACATATGTGGTTTGTTGAAAGAACACAGATGCAATGACATTGGTGGATCCATATGTGGTTCATGGAAAGAACACACAGGCAATGACATTGGTGGATCCATGTGTGGTTTGTGACATGAACACACATGCAATTACTCTGGTGGATCCATGTGTGGTTTGTGGAAAGAACACACATGCAATGACTCTGGTTTATCCATGTGGTTTGTGGAAAGACCACACATGTAATGACATTGGTTGATCCATGTGGTTTGTGTAAAGAACACACATGCAATGACCTGTGGATCCATGTCTGGTTTGTGAAAAGAACACACATGCAATGACTCTAGTGGATCCATATGTGGTTTGTGGAAAAGAACACACATGCAATTACTCTAGTGGTTACATATGTGGTTTGTGGAAAGAACACACATGTAGTGACATTGGTGAATCCATATGTGGTTTGTGAAAAGAACACACATGCAATGACATTTGATGATCCATATGTGGTTTGTGAAAACAACACACATGCAATTACTCTAGTGGATCAATATGTGGTTTGTGGAAAAGAACACACATGCAATGACATTGGTTGATCCATATATGGTTTGTGAAAAGAACACACGTGCAATGACTCTAGTGGATCCATATGTGGTTTGTGAAAAGAACACACATGCAATGAATCTAGTGGATCCTATGGTTTGTGGAAAGGACAGACATGCAATGACATTGGTGGATCCATATTGTTTTAGCGACACCCTCAGAATCGGCCCTATGCAAGTTTTAGCGAAACCCGCCAAACCCGCATAGAAACGATTCAAAGGTGCCCACCAGGCACTTTCGTGCGGGTGGAAAACGAAGTAATAACATTACACAACAGTCCTCGATGGGACCCACAGAACAGATATATATATACAACACGACTCCATGAGTCAAGAATTCAGATATACAGAACAAAGATCCAAATCACCTTGAAAACGATAGAACGTCCAGCTACGAACAAGATGCAAATGGGGCTAAGAGCCCTGAAGAATAACCAATGGCGTCCATAACCCCGCCTGGAAGCCAAGCCGGAAGGGTAACCCTGCTAAGGAAGTCGATCTCAAAACCTGCTCAAACAAAAGGAGTGCCGATAAAGGGCAAAGGAAAAGAGGAGCGCCAAGATCGAGGCCAAGACACGGCGAAGTCTAGAATTCGGTCCTCGCCACATAGGTATGGTGGACTAAAGCGGCAGCGCAAAGACATACACAAACAACCTATAAAGACTCGACATAACTGCCGCTATCGTAGAGGATAAGAAAGACCTATTCGAACCAACTCGATGCTACCATCAAACAAACCCATCCCGGTGTTTCCTCGAGACCAAACGAGGAAGTCAACCGAGGAACTCACACGCTGGCGCTTTTATTTATTCGCTATCGCTCCAAAGAATTACTAGTCGTATAGATAATCATCCGGATAAAATAAGCAAGGGCACTTTTTAGTTAATCATTCCGCTAGAAGTTGCAACACTTACTAGTCGACACAATTAGCATGAGATAACCCAAAACCCAAAGCAGCTTGTTGGTACTTTTATTTAGCCATTCCGTTGTAGTGAAACTGATTACTAGTCATATCGGATACAAGTCAAATTATAACAAAGAACTTTAGTTATAGTTGTCTATGATCGCATCGTGCTCAAGTCGCCCATAACCGCGACACGGCTTCGAAAAGATTTAACCCTGCAGGGGTGCACCAAAGTATCCACACGCGATTAGCATGAGATATCCACACGCACTTCGACCCTTTTTGCCAGATCAATTAACATACACCCATCGGTATGTCGGCGGGGCCTAAGTCATGACGTTTCCCAGACCCAAAGTAAGTACATGGGGGCCACCCCACTAAGTCGAACCCGCAACGAAGTCGGGCCGGTCTCGAGACTTAGGGTTTAGAGCCATCAGAACGATCGGGAACCCAAACTCTCGGGCTTGTCGACACAAATAAAACGGTCCCGATCCTAAACAGTACAGTGTGCTATCCATCGCACAATTTAAATAAAGCAGTAAAGCATGGCATAAGTACAGAATAGTAAATAAAACCTCAAACTAGTTGTGGCCCCCAGTACAATACTTTGAAATCAGGTACTAATCGATGGGGTGCCCACACATCCCACATGTGGTTAGCGCCGATCTCGAACAGTGTCAAGAACTCGGGTCCCACAGGACACCAAAGGAGCGGTCGGAAACCAAATATTGTCTATCACCCACCGTGCCTCCGCATTACCTACTTCAATTTTAGTTATTAAACAGTAATTAAAGTCTTGATCAACTCCAACAATAAACTATGCGGTAATACTCCAACAACTGTGGTAATCGATTTACACGCGAATCCGCATTCTGAGCGGAAGCGACTACGGCGCTGGGTCCACTATCTACCAAACAACCCAGAATAGGAGGTGTCCAAGGCAATATAAAACTGCAAGGAATATCACGGCGAAAACTAGAGCATCGCAACACGTATAGCAACAGATCAACAGAGGGAATAAAGACTATAAAATAAGATAGGTAGAAAGGGGATGTCACCGAAAACATTGTCGAAGGTTCGACCAAGATCGGGAAGCTCACATCAACTCAACGACCTTTATCCGCCAAGTTAAAGCAAAACACACTAGAATAAACACTTGATGCAATATTTAATACTATGGCAAAAGATCGGGCATGATGCATGTATAATGTATGACATGGCAAAGATGCGATGCGATTAGGGCAATATTATGTGGAACCGGGTCCCACAATTAAATAGGTGGTTCATGTTGTTTAGCTACCCGGCAATTTAAATGTTGTCTTAACATAGGTAAAGATAGTTCCTTCGCTACACAAATTTAAATGAGGCCAATATAAGGCTAGATTTGCTCGCATATGGGCCCCATATTTAATTATAGGTGAATCGGCATAAGGCCCCCAAACCACACAATATGCATGCGAGATGAAAGATTAATATGCAACAGGTTTTATATTTAGTATTTATAAAAATAGGGGCTTGGGAAAGAGGTTCACATTAGGGGGTCTCGGACGAACTTGGGGTTCCGGGTTCAAGTTGGTCTCGGGGTTCGGTGGTTCGACGATCGAGGTTCTGACCGGGATCGGCTCGGATCTCAACATGGCCGGTCTTGGGACGATCTGGTCCGATGGGGGTCTTGGTGTCCGTGAAGAACTTGGCGCCCTCGAGGAAGTACTTGTCGATCCGTGAAGGAGATCATGTCGGTCCACGGGTCGGGCTTCAAGCCGAAGGAGCACTTGGCGCATGAGCCGGAAGTCTTGATGATCCTCGGTCCGAGAAGATCTTGGCGCTCGGGCGAACCGGCCTTCGGTCCTTTTGTTTTCCATGTGGCGGTCTTGACGTCTGGGCATTGAGTCTCGAGACCGGGCCGGTTTCCTTCGACGATCTTGTGGTTCGAGGGCTTGGGTAATGTCTTGGTCCGCCGTGGCGGATCGAGGTTTGCGGGCCCGCCGTCGGCGAAGATCTTTGCCGCTTTTGTCGGGGTTCTCCACGTCCGGTTTTTGGCATCGTTTTTGCGAAGGGGACCAGATGCCCGAGATGTAGTTTGGCTAAGGTTCGCCCTCGTTCTTCGCCTTGATGGGCTAGAGCGCAGACGCCTATGGCAACGGGTACTCGGAGTACCTAAACCAATCGAATGGCTCAAACCAAAACACGGCGACGCAGCCTCAAGCGGAGGAGGCGGACAAACTTCAAGGGAGCTCGCCGTGGTGGGGCTGGGCAAGCTTCGAGGGAGGGCCGAGACTACGGAGGAGATGGCTTGAAGCGGGCATGGAGGCGCTGGAGGAGGGAGAGGTCTGGCGGCACTGCACGGACTGGAGCGAGGCCGAAGGGAGGCGGGGGAGAGCTGAGGGGAGGGCCGACCGGGAGGCGGTAGAGGTGGAGGAGGGCGACGCAGGTGGGGAGGTCGAGGCGAGGCGGAACGGCCACGGGAGAACGAAGGGCAACCAAGCCTGGCGAGGCAGTGGCGGAGCACGGGTCTGGCGGCGCAGAGGCAGGCAGGTGAGCCGGCGAGGAAGGTAGAGGGCGGGCGTCGAGGAGAGGGCAGCCTGACGGGCCGGGCCAGAAGGACGAAGAGCGGGCATGGCCACGGAGAAGAGGAGCATGGGCGTCGGAGAGAGAGGAGGGAGAGGGAGACGCGGTTGGTGGGGGGCAGGACACGGGAGGCTGGGGTGGTGGGACCCAGGGAGTGGGGCCTGTGTCGGTGGGACTAGGCGCGGCAGGTGGGGAGCGGTGGGGCAGCGGGCCGGGTCCAGAGGTGGGTCCCACAAGGTGAGGGGTGGGACTGAGAGGGTGGGGCCACAAGCCGATGAGTGGGGAGTGGCGGTGGGTTAGGGAAGAGAGAGAGGGAGTGGCACGGACGTGGCGGGGGGTGATTGGTTGGGAGGGAGGAGAGGTGAGGTGGCGAGAGGCCAGGGCTGGGTGAGGTGGAGGGGGTAAGGGCAGATAGGACTGGGGTAAGAAAAGACTTGGGTGAGGTCTAGGTTGGACCGATTTTATTCTAGGGTGGTCGCTCACGAATCGGCCTGCTCGACTGCCTCTACTAAAATAATTAAATATTTTTATTATTTATAAACGGGACTTTTGGTAAACCGACATGCATAAAACAAAATAATCCGGAGACCCGGTTTTGCTTGAATAAAGACAGGCGCTTAGAAATCAAATTAGGTTTTCCGAAAATAGTTTTTTATGCAAGACATGCAAGATGATGACGATGTTCAAATGCAGTGGCATGATGACATGGGTATGGTCATGATGATGCAATGCACAAAAACAACGCTGATTTTCTAGTAGTGGTTTTATGGATGCCACACCGACACCACTAACAATGGAGCTCGCCTCGAGATCCGCCTCATGGTACCGGGAAGAAGGGCGCGTATCTGAAACTTCTCGCCAGGTAGATCCTCGTGACACCACTAACAAGAGGTCGTTGTCCGTGATCACGAGAGAACACTGAACAAAAAGGTCAAGGTAGAGGTATCACAACAAAGCCACCTCTAGCTTGGATGGAAAGAGGGAACTGATGCATTCTCATCCACTTTAATGTACAAAAGCTTAATAGAAGGTAGTCGGCATGGGGCCAATCCATCACGCACCTAAACTATTACCCGCACAATCGGGGAAAAGCTGCAACCATTCTCGAATTAGATCAAGATCTCACAATCGAGGTTCTAACAAAGGAGTGATGCATTTCAGATCGGGTCGGGCGCAGATGATGTCATCGTGATCGAAACACCAAGGCACAAACAAAGAACAAAGAATGGTACCACAGAAAGGATCACTAGAAGATGAACACCGGATGGTAGAACACTGCTATCAAAGGAGGAAGCGAAACCCTGAAGGTAATGCATTTGAACCCAACCACGGAAATCCTCGGACTCAAGAGAGAGAAGAGAGCGGATTCAAAACACGTAGGGGTAAGAGGAGAACAGCAGAGGGGTAAGGAGTAAAATCAGACCTAATCACAACTATCGAACCGATTTTTCAAAAATAGTTTTGACACTCTACTTCGGCCGTTAGCTAGGTTATCCCACAGGGACTTGTTAGTAATGTAACCGCCGAAAGCTCGATACCACTCTTTACACCTCGTATCGCCCTAATGCAAGTTTTAAAGCTAAACCCGCCAAACCCGCATAGAAACGTATTCAAAGGTGTCACCAGCACTTTCGCAGGTGGAAAACGTAATAACATTACACAACCCTCGATGGGACCCACGTAACAGATATATATACAACACGACTCCATGAGTCAAGAATTCAGATATATAGAACAAAGATCCAAATCACCTTGAAAAACGTATAGAACGTCCAGCTACGGACAAGATGCAAATGGGGCTAAGAGCCCCAAGAATAACCAATGGCCCATAACTCGCCTGTGCCAAGCCGGAAGGGTAACCTCGCTTAACGAAGTCGATCTCAAAACCTGCTCAAACAAAAGGGTGCCGACAAAGGGCAAAGGAAAAAGAGGAGCCAGCATCGAGGCCAAGACACTACAGGCTAGAATTCGCGGTCTCGCCATAGGTATGGTGGACTAAAAGGCAGGCAAGATACACTAAACAACCTATAGAGACCTCCGATATAACTGCTGGCCATCGAGAGGGATAAGAAAGACCTATTCGAACCAACCCGATGCTACCATCAAACAAACCTATCCTGGTGTTTCCTCGAGACCAAACGAGAAGTCAACCGAGGAACTCACATACAAGCAGTTTTATTTATTCGCCATCGCTCAGCAATTACTAGTCGTATAGATAATCATCCGGATAAAATAAGCAAGGGCACTTTTAGTTAATCATTCCGCTAGAAGTTGCAACACTTACTAGTCGATACAATTAGTATGAGATAACCAAACCCAGCAGTTGTTGGTACTTTATTTAGCCATTCCGCTAGTGAAACTGATTACTAGTCATATCGATACAAGTCAAATTATAACAAGAACTTTAGTTATAGTTGTCTATGATCAAGAATCGTGCTCCAAGTCAGCCCATAACCATGACATGGCTTCTAAAAGATTTAACCCCAGGGTGCACCAAAGTATCCACACGCCGATTAGCATGAGATATCCACACGCGACTGACCCTTTTTGCCGATCAATTAACATACACCATCGGTATGTCGGGCCTAAGTCATGACGCTTCCTGCACCCAAAGTAAGTACATGGGGCCACCCCACTAAGTCTAACTCCAACGAAGTCGGCCGGTTCTCCAGACGGACTTAGGGTTTAGGAGCCTATCAGAACGATCGGGAACCCAAACTCTCGCTTGTCGACACAGCTAAAACGGTCACGATCCTAACATGACAAAGGTGCTATCCATCGCACAATTTAAATAAAGCAAAAGCATGGCATAAGTACAGAATAGTAAATAAAACCTCAAACTAGTCATGGGCCCCAAGACAATACTTTGAAATCGTGTAATTAATCGATGGGGTGCCCACACATCCCACATGTGGTTAGCGCCGTATCTCTAACAGGTGTCAAGAACTCGGGGTCCCACGGGACACCAAAGGAGCGGCCTGAAACCAAATATTGTCTATCACCCACCGTGCCTCTGCATTACCTACTTCAATTTTAGTTATTAAACAAGAATTAAAGTCTTGATCAACTCCAACAATAAACTTGCGGCAATACCCAACAATTGTGGATATCGACGACACTAATGAAGACTGAGCGAGCCATTACGCAAGGCTGGGTCCACTATCTACCAAACAACCGGTAATAGGAGGTGTCCAAGGCAATATAAGGCTGCAAGGAATATCACTGCACGAAAACCAGAGCATCGCAACACGTATAGCAAAGGCCAGAGATCAACAGGAGGAATAAAGACTATAAAATAAGATAGGTAGAAAGGAGGGATGCTCACTCAAAACATTGTCGGAAGGTTCGGATCAAGATCGGGCGAAGCTTCACATCAACTCAACGATCTTATCCGCCAAGAAGCAAAACACTAGAATAAACAATCGGATGCAATATTTAATACTACGGCAAAAGATCGGGCATGATGCATGTATAATATGGCGACATGGCAAAGATGCGATGTATTAGGTAATATTAAGCTTGAACCGGGTCCCGGCTAATTAAATAGGTGGTTCATGTTGTTGAAGCTACTCCGCAATTTAAATGCTGTCTTAACATATGCGTAAGATAGTTCCTGTTCGCTACATAAATTTAAATGAGGCCAATATAAGCTAGATTTGCTCGCGATATGGGCCCCATATTTAATTATAGGTGAATCGACAAGGCCCCAAACCACAATATGCATGCGAGATGAAAGATTAATATGCAACAGGTTTTATATTTAGTATTTATAAAATAGGGCTTGGGAAAGAGGTTCACACATTAGGGGTCTCCACGAACTTGGGGTTCCGGTTCGGGTTGGTCTTGGTTCGTGGTTCGACGGATCGAGGTTCGGACTCCGGATCGGTCTCCGGATCTCAACATGGCCGGTCTTGGTGACGATCTTGTCCGAAGGGAAGTCTTGGTGTCCGTGTGTCGGTGAAGAACTTAAGGCCTTTGAGGAAGCATTGTCGATCCGCGGAAGGAGATCAAGAACTTACGCCCTCGAGGGAAGTACTTGTCGATCCGAAGGAGACTGCGTCGGCCCACGGTCCTGCAGAAGAACTTAAGGCCCCGAGAAGTACTTGTCAGATCCGCGAAGGAGACCGCGTCGGTCCACGGGTCGTGGGTCAAGCCAGGCTGGGTTGTGAAGGAGCACTTCGGGCGCTGCCGAGCGGAAGTCTTGATGATCTCGGTCCGAGAAGATCTTGGCGCTCGGAACTGCCTCGTCTCTTGTGTCCTTTCGGCGTGGCTTGACGCCCGGCATCGAAGTCCTCGAGACCGGGCCGCCGGCTTCTTCGACGATCTTGTGGCTCCGAGGGCTTGGGTAATGTCTGGGGTCCGCCGGTGGCTGATCGAGGTTTATGCGACGTCCTGCCGTCGATGAAGATCTTGCCGCTTTGTCGGGTTCTCCACGTCCGCCGTTTTGGCATCGGCCATGGCGTGACCATGGCGCTCCGAGATGTAGGGCAAGGTTCTACCGTTCTTCGCCTTGATGGCTAGAGCGCAGACGCCTATGGCAACGCAGTACTGAGGCGCACCCAAACCACCTAATGGCTCGAAACTAAACACGGGCGACGTGTTTCTCGGCGACAGACGGAGGAGGCACACAACTCTCGGCGAGAGCAGGGAGCTCGCTGTAGGGGCTCATGGGGTTGCTGCTCGAGGGAGGGCCGAGACCATGGGGCGGATGAGATGGCTTGGAAGCGGCGGGCGGAGGCGCTGGAGGAGGGGAGAGGTCGGGCAGGCACCTGACGCTGGCAAGTGAGTTTCAAGGGAGGGCCGGGAGGAGCCGGCAGGGGAGCGACGCGGTGGGAGGTCGGGCTGAGGCGGCGCCGCCGAGGAAGAACGAGCGGGCGATCACAAGTAGGCAAGAGGGCGGAGGCGGGCGTCGGAGCACGGGTCGGGCGGGGCAGAGGCGAGGCAGCCGAGCTGCAAGAAAGGTAGAGGGCGGGCGGCCGGGAGGAGAGGGCGAAGCCTGACAAGCCGGGCCGGAGCGAAGAGCGGGCAAAGACGGCGGGGAGAAGAGGAGGCGGGCAAGGCTTGGGGAGAGAGGAGGAGAGGGATTTAGCCATGGGGCAGACACGCGGAGGCCGGGTAGGGACCTGGGGGCGTGGAGGGGGCACCAGGTCGGTGACGAGCTGTGCGTGACACGCGGGAGGCTGGGGGTGGTGAATCTGTGGGGCGTGGAGTGGGGCCCAAGCCTGCTGGACTAGGCGCGGGTGGGGGAGCGCGGGCTGGTGGGGGGTCCAGAGGTGGGTCCCGACCCATGTGGAGGGGTGGGACGAGAGGGTGGGGCCAAGGGGCATGAGAGGGGGAGTGGCGGTGGGGTTGGGAAGAGAGAGGGAGAGGGAGTGGCGGGAAGGGGTGATTGGTTGGGGGAGGAGGAGAGGCAGGAAGTGGTAGTAGAGGCCAGGCCGGGGTGAGGTGGAGGGGTGGGGTAGATAGGACTGGGTAAGAAAAGACTGAAGTGAGGTCTAGGCTGGACCGATTTTATTCCTAGGGGTGGTCGTTCGGGTCGAATCGGCCTGCTCGACCGCCCCACTAAAATAATTAAATATTTTATTATTTATAAACGGACTTTGCAAACCGACAGCGTACAAAACAAAATAATCCGGAGACCCGGTTTTGCGCTTGAATAAAGACGGGCATTTAGAAATCAAATTAGGTTTTCCAAAATAGTTTATGCAAGCACATGCAAGATGATGACGATGCTCAAATGCAATGTGGCATGATGACATGGGCATGCGGTCATGATGATGCAATGCACAAAACAACGCTGATTTTCTAGTAGTGGTCAAGGGATGCCACATATGTGGTTCATGGAAAGAACACACATGCAATGACATTGGTGGATCCATGTTTGGTTTGTGACATGAACACACATGCAATTACTCGTGGATCCATGTGTGGCTCAGGAAAGAACACATGCAATGACTCTGCTGGTCCATGTGGTTTGTGTAAATACCACACATGTAATGACCATGGTTGATCCATGTGGTTTAGGAAAACACACACATGCAAAGACTCTA